>JAOBBB020025870.1:0-15363 GCA_025331005.2 Zoanthus gigantus | reverse complement strand
CAGCTTTGGGCCGAAACTTTTAGCCCAAATCACCAACCCAGCTTTGGGCCGAAACTTTTAGCCCAAATCACCAACCCAGCTTTGGGTCGAAACTTTTAGCCCAAATCACCAACCCAGCTTTGGGCCGAAACTTTTATCCCCAATCACCAACCCAGCTTTGGGCCGAAACTTTTATCCCCAATCACCAACCCAGCTTTGGGCCGAAACTTTTAGCCCAAAGCCCGGGTCAGTAACTTTAGCAAAAATCATGCATCATTTCCATTCAAAATATTTTAATACATTATATATTTAAACCTATATTGGGCTGTACAAATATACTAAAAGATTTCATTTACACTTGTTAAGGATATGCAGACACCTAAATTACTCTAAATTCTGCGGTTTCAGTTTAACATCATCATTGGAAGTACAAAAGTGTAAAAAAAAATAAATCAAGTTAAAATTAAAGATTGAAAATCAATTTTACTTTGCGAATAGTGTTTAATGGTAACTTTCCATCTTTTCTGAGTTTAAAGGCAAACAATCTAATATACTGCTTCGGCAAGCGATCTGTGTTGGTACAGTTTTTCCTGATTCTTTGTGAAACTGCATGAAGAGTCCATTTCCCTTCTAGTTTGCCATCTAAATAATGAATCATGAACTCATTTGTTGTATCGTAAAGCTCCATTACTTTTCCAACAACAGGCCCATTCCAGTTTTCTAACTCAACAACAACTAAGTCATCTTTTTGCAACTCTTTTATGTTCTCCACCTCTATGACCTTCCTAGTAGATGGACCCGGCGTGGCCCCGTGTAAATCTGGAAATTAAAATTCAGTACATAAAATTTACTTGAAAAAAATATTGTATATTTATATGACTGTATAAGTGATAGGCAGCTGGCAGATGAACCTGTAGGTAGGTATGTTTACATTAACAATTTATATTAATTAACAATTAATATAAAAATTTAATTTATATTAACAACTTTTTTACTATATAAACAAACCTTATTTCCGGACAAAAGTTCGAAGCGCTTGTAGCTTTTTTTTCCCCAAAAACTAAGAAAACTAGTTCAAATATAGGCTTATACTTTTACATCTTAAGGAGAATTAATTTTTAAACAAGTACTGAGCTCACAAAGTCTTATTTTTGTTTACTAAAAAAGTTCTCCCTACTTTACGAGCTAAAATGTGCGAGTGACACGTGCTTAATGAAGATTGAGACTGATTTATGATTAATCAGACCCACAATCAAAGTTAAGGAAAAATTGTGTTACATAAATATGCAGCGATACTACTCACTCCCTTTATTGCAGAAAAATAAAATCTCTACTCGCGGATGGCTTCACAAAGTCAAGTTCGCGTGGGTTGCACCCCCAACCTGGGTCAAAATTTAATGCTAGATTCAGAAGGTCGCTTCAGTGCCAATGGGCACTTTAAATTTTTCTGCGAGTTCAAAGTCCAAGGCTTTGATAGATAGAAAGATGTATTTTATAATTTTAGACTGAACTGGACATTTCTGCTGGACAACTAATTGCTCAATTTAAAAGTTAAGTTATTAATTTCCATTAGCTTCAAAGTTTTTGTTACTCTCAGTAAAAACTTTCTATTCAGCGAGCAGTTTGATGAAAAACACAAGGTTTCAAAGTGATCATTTGGACATCAACTTTTTGGCTATGTTAACGTAACGATGAACTTTCTTTGCAAAATTGAACGTGTCTAAATGACCGGCAGCCACCCAAGCAACTTGAAAAAAGTTGTTTTCATTGGAAAGCAGTCGAGTTTTCGAATGAAAATAGACTTGGATTTAAAATTAACAAAGAATATTAATTATTTCTATATTATAACGATAAAAAGCCGTCAGGCGATTCAGAAGGAAGCGGTGTTACAAGTGAAAATCGGTTCCGAAACTTTTATTTCTAGAAAAAAATCGAACTGCCGAGCATTTTGAGTTACAGTTGGCTATCTGGTTATCACGGCTGGTTTCACTTTCTGGTCACTTTCTTCATAATATAAACTCTAACGCACTGAATCCAACACGATAACTAAGTAATTAGCAGTTTTTCTTCAGTTGCATAAACATGTAACGGTGAAATATGATTATTTTAACATCAAATAGACAAACATCTTACCTTCATCCATGTTTTTGATGTTGCTACTTTCAGCAGATGATTCTGCGAATTCCTCAGTGTTAGAGTTTTCTGCTGAATGGGAGCCAGGTTGCTCTTTTTCGCTGCCATGCAAGGTTGCTTCAATGGTTCTGAATCGCTCTCTGATTCAATTGAATAATGCTCATCATCAGATTCATCTGGCTCCGTTATTTCAGAATTAAACAATTCATTATCTGAAGGCCAACCATCGTCGCCGTCTATCGGATCAGTCATTTCTGAGTTTTAAACATTACAACGGAGATTCTATCATGACTGTCCATTGAGTTTGTTTGATCCGAGTCGAAAATTACAACATCTTTACGGTTGATGCATTCTAATGAAGAAACTGAACTTTCATCAATAATATTTCCACAAAGTTTTGTTGCCCTTTTTCGCACATTTCTTCTGTAGAGAATGATCAAAGAGACAACAAAGCAGCAGTTTTATTAGAATTCCCAGGTTGGCAAACAAAAGAATAAGTGTTATGTTGTGTTTCCTGTCGGTTTTATTAAAATTCCCAGGTTGGCAA
Source organism: Zoanthus gigantus (assembly GCA_025331005.2). NCBI lineage: Eukaryota > Metazoa > Cnidaria > Anthozoa > Zoantharia > Zoanthidae > Zoanthus > Zoanthus gigantus. The sequence goes on along the minus strand of JAOBBB020025870.1, from coordinate 12,704 downwards.
ACAAAAGAATAAGTGTTATGTTGTATTTCCCGTCGGTTTAGGGTAACCACCATCTGTGTTATAGTGGGGTGACAGACCTACACTGCTTCACTTGCATCATTAGTATTTTGGCTTACTCCCTTGTTTTATTTCTCATTCAAGTTTGGTTTACGTAATGTTTCGCTTTAACAAGCATGCCTTTGAGGGAGCGTGTGGTTTGTACGATATAATTGGTTTTTGCGAGAAGATCATGTATACGTGCGGTTGGTTTTCGATTAAAAAACAGTTCTTGGCCAATATTTTTTTTATTTTGTGTTTTGCTGGATTAAATTCTGTTGCGAAAGGCAATAATTTTTCTTGTACTTTTGGTTTTTTTTTAATGCTGCAATTCTGCTTTCAAATTTAATTTCTGCAAGGGTTTTATCAAAATCGCTCGTGCGAGCCTTGCCAAAAATTCTTTTCGCTGACCGTTTTTCGCATGTGCGACTGGGATTGATTTTGAAGACGCACGTGCACAAGTATCACGTATCCGACTGTCGCTCATTAAGCGCAGAAGAAAAATGGAGGGAAGATGAAGAACGTGGTGGTTAAAATTGGAGTATGGTGAGGTATTTATTTACCGAAATAATGAAAAACTTCGGATGAGGGGCACGGGACAAGTGCTTGGGCCAGTATTGAACGTTGCTAAACAGATGGGAGGAAAAGAATGAAAAGACTTAATACTCGCGGTGAGTTTGTTGAAATCTAATCCACCTTCATCGATAAAGATGTAAAAATATTTTGAACACGTATTTCTTATTGTTATTATTAAATTCTCCTGCATTTGCGACCTCACATTGGCGAGTTTCTTTACGGTGTATCCTGAAGAAAAACTACGAATCGCTCTTAACTTCCAACATGAGCTTCGATTTTAGTTTTTAAACATCTGTGGATGAATCACATTGAAAGATAAGTTTGTGTTGCACTTCTAATCAATTATTTGCTTGAAAAGTCAAATTATGCTTTGAAGCTCAAATTTTTTGGAATTTTTAGCTCAGTGTTCTTATGAAAAAAAAAATTAAAAGAATTTATTGCTTTATGGAAAAACCATCTTTACTGTTTTTTTTCATATCTTTTAGTAACTTTAGTCTTTAGCAAATATATCACACCCTTTCTGTTAAAGAATATACTTGTAACTACACAAGGTTTTTGCAGTTGATGTATTGTCCTTTCCAGATGAGTTAAAATCAACAGAAACAGAAAAGCCAAAATTTTATACAAACTAAACCTTTTCATGTGCTGGTTTTTGCAGCAGGGCAGTCACAGTAAATATTACTCTTAATAATATTAATAATAATGATATTAAAGGCATCCCTTTTTGGTACAGTGCAGCTTTTAAGAAATTGCTTGAGATGTATCCTGCCCTCAGATCTAACATTTTCTGCATGATAATATTCTTATTTTAAGCTTTGTGAGTATGAACAACAACAACAATAATGATAATAATAATACCATGATTAATTTCACCCCTTTGCAGTATTAATGACTGAATAAAAGGCAGATTGCAACGTTTATGGATTAATAATGTGCATTTTTAATAAAGATGCAAAAAAATTCCCCTTAATCAAAATAGAAATTAAAGCTGAGGCATTGTTCAACATTCATTAGAACTCAGGTTAAATTTAGGAAACGATGTTTTGAATTGGAATTGTTATCATTGTGTCAGCCATATTACCATAAGATTTTGGATAATGTGCATAGAAAGATTTATAAACTAAACTAAAAATGTCAGGCTAGACAAAAGTGTAAACTTATTCATTTTATATTAAATAAATATGTTATCCTTTACTAAAACTGTAGTTTTTCTCAATTTCAGGAATTTGTTTTACAGCTTCTTTAACACACAACCGCAATTGCTTTTATGTTGGAACAGAAGAGGAGAGTGACATTGTTAGACTAGGAATGACAAATATTTTAAGATGAAAGTTTTCTATGCAAGACTGTTATGTAAAATATATATATACATTTTTTTTTTTTTTTTGTTAAATAAACTTCCTTTAACCATTTAAAGTAAAGTTGAATATATGTTTTTTGATTTGGGCTAAAAGTTTCGGCCCAAAGCTGGGTTAATGATTTGGGCTAAAAGTTTTGGCCCAAAGCTGGGTTGATGATTTGGGCTAAAATTTTCGGCCCAAAGCTGGGTTGGTGATTTGGGCTAAAAGTTTTGGCCCAAAGCTGGGTTAATGATTTGGGCTAAAAGTTTTGGCCCAAAGCTGGGTTGGTGATTTGGGCTAAAAGTTTCGGCCCAAAGCTGGGTTGGTGTAAGTAATGTTGAAATCCATGCAGATAGAAATCTTAATTTTATACTTTGAATTAATAAAGTTTTCAAAAAGCAAGTATTGATATTTACCCATTTTTAACAGTTTTTTCTGTACATTGACTTCCAACAAGTTCTGGGAAATTGTGTCAAGCAAGACTGCAAAAGCAAAGTTCTTTTAATTAGTTATGTATGAGAAAATAGTTTTAAGATCAAAGTGGTGACCCACAAGCAAAACAATTGTGTTCAAGCCATGAGAGTTGGAAGGTTAGTCCAACAGAAAATTCAAAAAATTTGAATTTTGTCCAACTCATGAGCTAGAAACGGTTAGCCAACTGTAATTTAAATAACTCACGATACTGTAGGAGCAATTTTCGCATCCTTGCTCAAAAATTCATCCTTAAATTCAACCCTGAGACTTTAGCATACACCTGAGCTTTCTTATGGTGATCATTCAAAAAGACAGTTATTGAACTGTAGTGGTAAGAAAATAATAATTTTTTTATGCAACATAAAATATAAATTTATATAAATTCATGCAGAGCTCCAGATAAGAATTGGAACCATGACCTACTGTATACTATTTGGATGCTCTACCACTGAGCCAAGCGAGTTCACTATGAGTTATGACATAGTGATCGGCTAGTATAAAGAAAATCAACATCATCAATAAAATAATGAGAAATATGGATAATACTTTTAACCAATAATATGTTGAGGAAATATGGAGATCATATTATACAATTTAATTTGTCCAGTGGTAAAAATGCATCTTGCAAACTAGCAGACATTCTGTGACAAACGAGGTTGCTATAAAGGGTTATGATGTAGGACCACCAACAAGTGAACATACTCTGAAGTTCCAAATAATTATATGTATATGATTAATTTTGGGGAAAAAAAATCCACTCTATATACAGCTTAATTCAGGACTGTACGATTATTAATTTTCGAGATTTTCCACTCTATGAAAACCTTATTTGGACCTAGTTTCAAACAGCAGCCGTTTTGCATGAAAAATAAACTTACAACTGCTTATAAGAAACTCCTTGTGTTTTCGTAAAATTACATCACAACAGAATGCCAACATTTCCAACAATTGTCATTTTGTTTGCTTCCTTCTCCCAGAGCCCACATGGCAGTCAGCATGAGATAGAGACTCTTGAGTTTTTAAGATTTTTCCACTCTATACTATTATTTTGCCCTATTATTACTTTTGGAAGATGTTTCCACCCTGTACCAGTCTTCCGCTCTTTACTATTGGAACTTGAGAGTACAGAAGAAAAGGGCATGGGTTCAGTTCCCATCTGGAGCACTAATTTTTTCTAACTTCTTGTCTCTGCATAAATTTATATAAATTTAAAAAAATTTTAAAACTCAGAAAATTAATAACCACTGAAAAATGAGAATTGTGGGCAAATATAACCAATATGTTGAGTAAATATGGATATCAAATTATACAATTTAATTTGCCCAGTTGTAAAAATATGTCTTTTGCCAAACTGGCAGATACTCTACCAGTGGTCCAATTATCAACGAGCAGCCTGGCACTGTTATGTTAAGGTATTTCAGAAAAGAAATGACTCTTTTCTTGGAGTAAGTATCATAGAATGGTGACCTTAACATATAGAAAGCCAGCAAAATTGTCCTTCTAGATAGTTCAGCCTTTTCACTTTTGTTTAAGTCTGAGGGATCTCCCATCAAACATAATGATGACAGTTCAGTACCACATGCAAGCAGCCATGGTGTCCATGACTTTTGCCCAAACATGAACATGCCAATCACATGAATAAGTGGTCTTGAAATATAGAGAGATTCACCAATGAGTCTTTTTGCTGAGAGTCTGGATGGTGATTGACTTCTCTCAGACCCTGTTTGTATCTCTTTTTCAGCTGGTAATTTCCATGTTCTTAAACCATCAGCAGATACAGAAGTAAGTGACCTCACTGATCTGTTGGTACGCTTTCCATGCCACAATACTTCTTCCTTGTTTGATACGCTTTCACATGATTTTCTATCAGCCCAATCCTTTTTCGTTTCATGAAGACAAAACTCGCGATCCAACGATGGAATAAGTGGCGTTAATTGGATTCCTGACTTGTACTTAAAAAGTAGCAAATATCGCAAGGCCACCTTTGCAATTTGCACGATTACAATTACGATCCATTTACCAATTTCACCCCAAATCCGGTCAGCACCAACTTCTATAAATACTTCAACGGTTTCTATCACCGTAAGCCATAAAGTCATACGAGTTTGCTCTTCACAGCTGGCAGGTGAAAAATCTTTAATTCCTTTTTCCTCGCGATAAATCCAATCATGCAACAGTGTAAGTAACTGAGACGCCGAAAAAAGCAGTTCTGCAAGAGCCTCAGAAGCACCGAATCGTCCTGGCACAATGTACGAAAGAAACTTTAAAACAGACTCCAGTCTTGATGCGATCTCGATATTATTAGCTACAAATTCTCTGTAACGTTCCTGAATATAATTCAACTTGGCTGCAACGAGCTTAAGAGTTTCGATCCAGAATTTTGGAATCGAAGCACTTTCGTTTTCCCTTCCACTAGCCGTCGCCATTTTGCTTCACGAAAAGAACTCGCTGAGGATCTTGGGTAACATTGTAGTCGCCCTTGCACGGAATGCTGGGATTTATGACCATCAGCTAGAGGCGCTAAACTTTTAAAAAGATGCCTGGCAACCATTTCAAAGTAACATGACTTGCTCCAATTCACGGTGGATGAAACCAGCTCAAGTGTTTGCACAATTTACTAATGGAAATGAAAAAGGAGAAGGACATTCGAGTCCTTCCAAAGAGCGAAGTTCCACTGAACATGGCCATGCCAGTCGAGAAATTCAAATTACAGAGACAGGCGAAGTCTGTCTTGCACCAGACAAAGCTAGAGTTTCTATATTTTGCACGATGACAAAGGTAGGAATGACAAAACAGACATTTTTTCTCATATGGGTATGTCAAACATTTGTGATAACGGTTTTCCAAAGGCAGTCTTTTTAACTTTCACGCATTTGCTTTCACTCTCACTCAACTGTGTGTAAATTCTCAAATACAAATTTCTGTTTGAACAATTGAAAATCGTTTCTCAAAGATATGATCCACTCTCAATTTGAACTTCCCTGGCCACTTCCTAACTATATTTCATTTTGAAAAGTGTTGATAAAATCTTTCTTTCTGTGATTGTGTGCTGATAATAATTATAATTATTAATAATACTAGCATGTCAAATTTATATGACTTGTATCTATATAGTCAATTAACTCAATAAGGATATGCTCAAGTCGCTTACAAGCCTGTAATAAGCCTGCAGTTGAGAGTCTTCTGTCATTTGCTTCATTTTAAAATTCAGATAGAACAGACAGACAGCGTAACATTAGGATTACTACCACACTTTTTGCAATGTATGTGCGTGGGCCATATAATTATATGAAATAAGGGTTGTTTACAAATAAATGCATGCACCAGTGATACAATGAACAAGAAATTTTAATAAAATGCAACAGGCAAAGCTTAGTGCTTTATGGACAATTTCAAGTTCATTGTGTGTACGTTTTAATATGCAATTTGAGCTCACTGCATTGTATGCCGTGACACATGACTTCATAAACTTGAAGTGGGAGTTTAAACAAATAAGAATCTTTAAAATAAATAGTACATAATTAAAATGGCATAGTTCAAATAGAATAAAATCTAAAAATTCTTGACTAAGTAAACATCGCTGTCTTTAGTTATCAATAAGAGTCAGGAATCTGCATAGTTTTGCTTTCTGTGTTTGCCACCACAAAACAAACCAATTTCAACAGGCCAGGATATTTCATGGAAACGATCGTTTCTGGTTATGTGAAGTTTCTGTGATGCCAAGATGATGGAACCGAAAAATGGTTTCTGATGACAATATGAACAGAATCAGTCGTTTAAACTTACAAGAAATACAATTATAATGGCTATTGCAAAGTGTTAATACATTAAATATAACCAACAGAAAAGTGGAATTCAGATAGCTATTTAAATATACTGAATAACTAATTAAATAAATTTTAAGCTATCAATTTCCTAATGAACATAATGTTTGCTTACTAAAAATATATCTATTATAGAAGTCCAGCCCTATTTTTATAGTCTCCTTCATAAAAAAAATTAATAGCTTCTCATGATCAAAATTAATTTTACAGACTGAACCAAAAAGTGGTTTCCGACAGTTTCCCATGAATCTGATACACCGAACTGAAAACTGGTTCTGAAAATTTCTGAAATCTCCAGGCCTGTTCAATGATTGTAAATCCGGGTATTCATTAAATCTGGCAAAGAGTGAAATTCCATTTTTAAAAATTTAAACGAAAAACTGAACACAAACATCTTGTACACAAAAACCAAAACTTCAAATCTGTTTGACAGGTGAGAAATTTTTCAGACATTTGTTATGTGATGAAAAGATCACCAAATAACTTGTTAGTGTATTCTCTGATAAATGATTTAACCCATGTATTCAGTGACAGTTTTTCAAGTAGTTAAATTTTACATTGAAGTGAAAAAGATTTTTTTTAAAATTTGACATTTTGGACTGTATTCATGTGGTTTGAATTTACTGAAGACTTGGCCATTTTCAAATCATAGGTTAAACACATCTTTAAGCCACAATTGTGCAGTAATTGACAGTGCATGCAGATTTGGTGCAGTGAACAAAGGTTGCATATTAAATATATCAATGACTACACATTTTAAATAGACAAAAAAAAATAGAGATGTTATCAAAAGTATTACTTTCTTGTGTCATGCAATAAGTTAAGAAATGATGTATAAGGTGTGGCATTGTGGTCTGGTTGGCCTTGGTAAGGTGCCAGTCTATCACGCAGAAAGTTTAGGTTCGATTCCCGGCCAGACCATCACTCGGGGTCTTAAAATAATTGAGGAGAAGGTGCTGCCATTGCTCTAACATCTGCAGATGGTTAGACTTTTGCATCTTCTTGGATAAGGACATTAAACCGTAGGCCCTCAGAGACATATCAGTGTGTTTATGTGTGTGTGTCTGTCATGTGAAAAGTCTCCATCCACCTTAGAGTGGTAAAGATGGTGTCTCCAATTAGTATGTAGGCCTTTGGCCAGCTAAATAAGACTTGACACCTAAATAAAGTTGTCGTTATTATTATTATTATTATTATTATTATTGTGGTGCTAATGGCAGCAATGATACACTTACAGTATTTTAGACATGAGATGGTTTCATCAAGATGAATGTTGTTTTTTGTTTTTAAAAGTTGTCTTCATAGAATAACCTTATTATCTTGTTCATGTTTTCCATGATCATTTAGGATACAGTTGGTGATGTTAAGACCAGCGTAAACAGAAGAGTTGATTATATACTTCAGACGCTAAGAACCAACCATCTCAAGGAGAATGCATACAAAATGCACAAGACTCTGAGTCGAACAGAAAATGGTCACTACAAGCTTGAAGTAGAAATTGTTGTGGAATTTACAGATTTCACCAAGTGTGAAAATGTGTGTAACATTTTGGTGGAGAAACTTGATGACACAGTAAGAGTTTCAAATCCAGAATTTCTTAACTAGGCTTTTTGGTGTCACGTCTTAGTGTCATAAAAAATTAGTCATTATTTATTCGTCCACAAGAGAAAATATTAAAAACTATCAAAAACAAATTGTCCGTATATAAAAACTGCTCGTGTAGGCGGGACTTTTTTGGCACATGCGTGATTCATTATAGAAAATACACCCGGTACAGGAACTATTTTTGTGTCAGGAAATACAAAGTAAATTCAAAAGTTATAATTATGCTTAGATTATTCATAGTTATAACACCAAACATTTTAAAACTATCACCCTTCTCATATCCCTTCTAGTTTCGCTTTAACGGTAAAACAATAAAACAAAACAAAAACAAAAACAAAAAAAACAAAAAAACAAAAAAAAAGCGATAAAGCTCTAATCACCTGCAGTTATCTTAGGCAACTCGATTTGGGACTTCAGGGCTCAACATATATCATATATGATATATATAGCGACCTGCTTGATTTTCTTGATATTTTGAGATTAAGTTAATCCCTTCCTCTCGCCATTGTTATCCTTGCCTTTTTACGTACTTGAAATATCTGGCAACAAAATAGAAAATGTAACTTTGAGCATTGCTAGACACCCTCGACCAGCCCAACTCCCACAAATATTAAACGCGGGCATTGCTTCTATTGCTCGACCTGTTTGCAAACTGAATCAGCACAACGACCGATAATAACTAGGACCAACAACTTTTAACTTTTCCACAAACGATTTACTTCTGCGAAAACTCAAGTCCGTGCGAGTACGCCGGCTTTATGAATTGTGCATGGCATCCTAACAAGACTAACAAAATAGAGCTGCTTGTTGTGTTTTATTGAAACTTTAGATATAAAGCGTAAGATGTGTGTCTTTAAAGCCCAGTCGGGGCGGGGGATTGCCTACTAATTGTTGAAGTATTGAAGAAGAATATCTATTGTACTAGAAAGCTACTTATTAATAATCAGTAAGAATCGAGTATTATATGGCCATGGTATAAAATCTCCTAAATTACGGTTTTCCTTGATTGCCATTGCTTAGGCCATTTATTTGCAAATCCGAGTTTATTTGATCACAAACATATGTTTTAGATTCGTGATTTGTATAATACCGAATTGAAATAAGCTACTATTAGCTACAATAGTCAGATTTTAAACCCGATTATTGTCTGGAGGGAAAGATATCACGATACTTTTTACAGCAAATATGGTTCGGCGGAAGCCAAATGTTAGATTTCAAGAATTTTTGTTCTTAAAACACCAAATCCCAAAAGAACTTGCACCAAGAAACAACACGAAAAGAGTCAACCTTTCTTGAATGCAATACGTGAAGCATTGGCATTTTGGCGGGAAGAGAACATGTGGCGTTTGAATGGGGCTAATATAGCAGCATTGTAAATAGGTGTACACACTCACAGAGAGTTGATTGGCATTGAATATACTTCAAAACAGCTGTCAGGCTGTTCATTGTAGAATAAATTTATCTACTACATTTTTTGACAAGCTTAAAAAAGGACGCTTTCTTTCTTCCCATCGAAGATAAATGGTGTGGATTTTAAATTGATTGTGAAAATAGATTGTGAACATTGATGAGAACATGAAAATAGGGTTTGTAGCTAATTGTGAGGTCTTCATCGGCCAATAAACATATTCATATAACGATTGAAATATGGGTGCGTACTGTTTCAAGCCTGTAGTGCGCTTTTTGATGTCGAAATTACTCTTTTATTTTTTTTCCTGTGTTTGTTCTGCCAAGAACTTCTCTTATATTAGGAAGCGACGCATTTGTATGGTTCACTGAATCCTTTATGATATAAACGATGCAAACAATTATTTTTTTTATTTTTTTCGCCGCCAAATAAAAGAACTACTTTAAAAAAAGTTTAAAAAGCTATTGATAGCAATGCATAAACTGAAATCACTTACTGCATTGTCGTTTGCTAAACTCTTTTAGTGCTAGTTAAGAGTTGATAATAGACCTTTTGGCAAGTTCACATCTCAATTTAATTGTTAAAATAACTGCGTGTTCCCCAGCAAATGCATCAACCATTGAATGAACTGAATTAGGTTAAGTAAAAGCTCAGTACTTTATTTAGGAACCAAGGATTTTCTAAGTCATTTTGATTCTTTAGCTATTATACGTCAACATTGTCGATTCTGAGTGTTGAAAACAAATTGCAGCGAAGGAATTCACTTGATCATGCGCCTTTATCATAACAATTGCAACAAAAAAATTTTCATTATCACCCATTTGCCACAAAGTCATGCACTACCTTGCTTCGTCTACGGGCTTACAATGTCGTTACTTCCTTTAGAGTACTTACCACTCAAATACACAGCTGAGTCTAAAGGTAATATTACGACAGATTCCAACGGAACCAGAAGTTTTTTGGACTGATCGGTTTGCTTCACACTTGTTTCGCTCGGTGTCAAATTTCAGAGGTTCTTAAAACTAATCCAAATTCTGTTTGGTTAGAAAATAGAAACAGAGTTTCGGTTGCTATGCTTGTAAACTATGCTAGCATTTGACAAGAGATTCGCAGTAGATAGGGAATGTTGATAAGAGATTAGTTTTCACCACGGATCTGATTTGTGTCAAAAGAACAAGACAAGCAGTCCTTAACTACACCAAGTACAAAACAATCGTCGAACAATTAGATACCATGAAGAGAAATGCAAATGAATTATCATTTCATTCCATCTTGTGGTTTGTTTGTTTTGCGGCTAATTTCTGAAAGCTTTTGCAATTTTGGTACGCAAATTTTCACGTACTCCAGCATGACCCTTGAGAACATGCTTCCTTATTAACCAATCAAAAGCCGAGGAATGGTTAAGCGTCTAATTAATTAGCCATCGACCTGTACACAAAAAGATAATTATAGGAAACGAACCTTTTTCTTTTTTTTTTTACAAAAATAAAAATTAGTATCAGCTTTTTATATTTACAAGTGTTGAGACAATAACAAAATGAATTATTATATAGTTCACCAAAAGTATCATAAAACAATAAAAAAAGCAGAATTTATGGGGGAATATTTGGCTCTAATACACTATTTAGAACGTCGAATTTTTCGTTTGAGGCTGAACGTTCTTAAATATTTTCGGGATATTAGCCCCAAATGTTATTAAACATGTTCTTAAAATATCTTTACTGATTTTAGACAATATAAATAATACATGTACCGTATGTGGTACATTTGTGTATACATTGATTTGTACACGTAAAATTGTTATCTGCGAACTTTAGTCAAGAAGTCCACCGAAACGCAAATTTTTTAATAACACTATGAATTATTTGCATTAGGTTATCATAATAAATAAATGTTCTTCACCTTTTCTCAGCCTCAGCATGTTCTTAACTTGTTCTTGATTTTTTGGCGATTTTCAGCCTCATGTTCTTATAAAAAAGGTTCTTATAAAAAAAAAAGAGTGTATACAAGATGTGAAAGTTTGTGTTCAATTTGCCCGCTCAGAAGTTCATCCAGCAGTCCATACGGTAGATCCTTCATATTATATATGGTACATTATGGTGGCACATGCTAAAAAAATAAACCCTAACCTGGCCGGCCCTAAACAGTCCTTATAATATCAAAGCGCTGGCAACAATGACAATTTTGTGTTATTTTAAAGTCTGAAACTGAAAAACATTTAAGCAGACCAGGCAATGATGAACTAACTTATAAGTAGTTTGGATTACGCGTTATGTGAGCGGAGTAAATTGCTGCAAACAAAGCTGAAACTAATACGCACAAAAATAGCTAAAACGCTTCAGAAGCAAAAAAGGATTAAAACAGGTTAGCTTGCAAAAAAATTACGCGTTCCTTGGTTTTACTGATCATTTTAGTCGCTGTACTTCTGATACTTCGGAGTTCAGTAGAATGGGTCTATAGCGTATAGTTTGGGAAATACTGAGCAGTTTTATGATCATCGACATAATTATGAAACCCATTTTAACGGGACGGTGAAAAGCAAACAAATGTAATTACGTCTCTAAAGTCGTTTGTTTTTTAACTCGAAACCAACTCCTTACCGTTTTCTGTTGTTTTGTGTCCTTCCATGCAAGCAATACTAAAGATTAAGATGTGAGTTTTCCGTGCTAGTAACATATAGATTATAAATTTTTAATTAGAAACAGGTTGAATGAGCTTAGATGTTGAATAAGGGCCCTTAATTTTGAAACGGGTTGTTAAGCTAATGACTATTCAAATTCAAACTTTCGAGAGCTTTAATTTGTAACTTTAACACTTTTAAAATACTGTTTAAGCTACCCGACTCCGGCGTGTAGCCTCCAGGTTATTTCGGGCAGCTTGTACCTAACTTAAGCTACTCCAATCTCTTTTTTAATAAAAACAAATATAAACTCAAAGGTACAAAAATAAAGTTATTGTTGTTGTTGTTGTTGTTGTTTGGATTAGATTAGTATCTTTGGCACGGAACAAATGATTGCCTTCTTCATACCAATGACAGCAGCTTTCACAACCCTCTTTCTGCAGTTATATCAAGCTAATCGCGAATAAAATAATTAAGAGGGCAGTTTTAGTATAATCACTATTGACGACGATTGATATTTTTTTCAAACAACAACCGGTAAAATTTGATAAATAAGCAATTTTGGTAACGCGTCGGAAAAACCACCGAAAAATCCCTTTTTTTAAATAAACTTTCTAAACAAATGACTTATTTTGTCTTTAAAGTCTTGAAGGGTTAAGATTTTGTAAATACAACAGAAACTGAAAACTAGTTGTAACAATTCGACATTTTGCAAGGTAGGAACTTATATGCACCCCTCCCCCCCCCCAGAGGGTTTTTTTTCCCACAAAGACAAAGGTGCTGAGTAATCAATCTTTAAGCACAATATTTTTTTCAACGTG
>JAOBBB020025800.1:0-15365 GCA_025331005.2 Zoanthus gigantus | reverse complement strand
AAAATAGTAAATAGCTATAGCATATTAATTTTATGGATTTTTATTTTTCTTCTCTGATCTTGAGTTTTTGGCCTAAATGTTTGTAAAAATGTTTCCAAATCAAGAAAATGAATCTTGACCCTTTGGTTATATTTTGCTCAATAATGCAACTAGGCTCCAGTAAGGACTAGAACAAACACTCTGGTTTAATTCCCTGTAAGGCCAACACAAAGGGTATAATTTACATTTATTTTTTTAACTAAAAGTAACTGAACAGACAATCCTGACATTGTCTTCACTGATAATGATGTTAAGCTATTAAATATAAGGCCCAGTTTTTTGACAGTCAATAAATGACTTAAAATAAACCTACCACATGTAATACAAGTATTGTATAGTGATATACAGATCTATGGTTTAAATCTGTTCTACTGAAAACATTAATTTTTTAACATGTAACTTAATAATTATTGTCAGTGTACGTATGATCTATGAATGAATTAAGAGCCACTCAATATTGTTGATCTTGTACACATTGGAAATGCAACTTTGAGCTGCCGTGTTTTTACTTTTAAATTTTGCTCACTGATTGCTTTGTCCTTTCTAAAATTAATTGAATTCTTCTCCTTAGTTCAAGCACTGGTGGTTGGTCGCATGAGGATCACTTTCACTTTGTTCATCTCCTTGAACAATATCCAGCTGAAACACCAAACAGACGATCATTGTACCTGGACAGGATGATGCGCGAGATGCCACATACTACCCGCTCCCATCTGGTACAAGTCTTTTTAATAATAATTATTTCCCTTGCAAATGGTCAATTTTTTCATATATTATTTCTGGCCATGAAAAACTTCATATCAGTTTTGAAACCAAAATCATTATGTAATGACAGGTCTGCTTTGTTCAAAAGTTAAATATTAATAATAATAATTATAAAATTTAATTTAATAGTTAAACCTTTTTTCTGTTCCATGTCTGTGACATACGAGAAAGTGAATTTATAAAGTAACCAGTTGTTGATTCTTTGATTCTGTTGATTTTTAATACTAGCTAGTATGAAATTAATTACAAATTAACCATCTTCTAGGTATAAAAATTATATAAAATTGCATTGTTTAGACAACTTTGTACTTAAACAGCCCTGGTAAATCTTTATTCATGAAACATGGGAACCTAATTGTTCTCCATCCAAATGCCAGTTTAACTTCACCCAACTGCACTCCCTCCACAAACACACAATCATATACAACTCCAGAAATAAATGTACACTGTCAGATATTTCTTTCCATACCTTCTGGTTTCAAATTACTATTATTTTAAAAAAGTAAATATGTACAGTACCTCAATTCCAGTTAGTGATGGGTAAGGGATATACAATGTCATGTATAGCTGTAGTTGTACCAACGTTGCATAGACCCTATTCAAAAATGGTGGCGGTTTTGATGTTCTTTTTTCTGCATTAAAATTAGCCCTACTAGCCTCGTTTGTGGTAAGATATTCTTTTGAAAGTTTAACTCAAGAACGAGGCTAGTAAGGTTTAATTTGAATGTAGACAAAATAATATTAAAACCGCCGCCATTTTTGCATAGGGTCTATATCACCATCATCATTATGATCACCACTGTCATTATCCTCATGAGCAACAATATCACCATCATACGCTCAGCACAAAAACGAAATGCATTTTAAATTTTAAGTTACAAAACTTTATTATCAACAATTGTTTTATACTTAAATAGACACAAATTTTCCTAACTTTTTATAGTTTATTTGATTTAAAAGGTACCGTCAACTAGCCACTGTTGATTAGCTTTGTAAAAGATTCAAATATTGAGCGATACATATAGTCGCCAATGTCTCGTCACTTACTCTCAGCTGCCAAACAAACGTCCCGGGACGCTTAATAATTTTTTGATTTTTTCTCCACCCTCAGGGCTTATTAGGACCACCTGTTTATTAATTTTTCAAGTTTTGGTACGATCATCAAGTGGTCAAAATTTTAAGATATACTTCTTACTGATTGATGCTTGTTGTATCTTCTCTTTTCCAATTTCAAAATGATAAATGATAATAAAGTTTGTTGTTTGCTTGTTTTCTCGTCATTTATCAAAATTACTACCCTCCATTACTAATATCTAAAACTTCCTAAAACTTCTCGTCCGCCTGTTCATTAAATTTGTTAGAAATTTCTAACCCCCCGTTTATTTTGACCCCCCTTTTTATTTGCCACCTGAGAGTACGTCACATCGAGTTGCCCTAAATCTTGTACAAATACAAGCAGGAGCTGCCTGAAGAAATAATTTTTGTAATTTAGAAGAGCCGGCACGAGTAAAGGCTACTATGAAGCCTTTTGTTGTTGTACAGGATTCTTATTAGGCCCACTGTACTGAACTCCGTTAAGGAAATAGTTGAAACTTTAAGTTTGTTTGTGTTATACGCGCGCGGGAGCCCTATGCAGTCCTGCGCGTGGACTGAAAACTAGTTATTGCGACCTGGCCTGGCCTGGTTACGTTTTTGGAACGAACTCGTGGTTTTTGAGTTGGTTTTTATGCTAGTAGTTTTGCTTTACTTCGTGAGTTTTGCCTTTATCCGAAGTTACAACAAGTTCTGTAGCCCGCCCAGAACGAGTATTTGTCATTGATAGAAATTTAGTTTTTCGCCGTCCAAAACAGCTGGTCCTTCGAGCCGGATTCGAACCAGCGACCTAAGGATTTACAGAAGAAAACAACATGCCTGATCAGCCGAGTGACACGGAAAAGTGTCGCGCCAAGAGGAAGGTAGCCAAGTCTTCTGCCACAAGAAATGCCAACAGAATAAAAGAGTTAATTCAAGAGCATGGAAGTGAAGCCAAAATTCGTCAATTCGCCAAGAACCTAGAAGAGGCACGAGAAAAGGCCAGAGACCTCACGAAGGAACTGGAAGAGCTCGACCCGACTAATATTGAATCTGACGGGGCCTGGTTAGAAGACCTTGAAGCAGATGCAACCGAAATTCTAGGTGAGATCGCTCTTTATTTTGAGAAATTAAATGTAAACAAACCTGTTGCATCGAGCTCCAATGAGAACAGTGTAAGTCCCCCAGTCCAGTTAGTGGAAAAAATAAAGAGTGGTTTAAAGGGCGTACAAGTGCCAATTTTTGACGGAAACAGAGACAAATGGCCATATTTCTGGGGAATTTTTAACTCTCTCGTGCATGAAAACAAGACCCTCAGTGAGGCAGTAAAATTGGCCCATTTGAACAACTCCCTAACCGAGAAAGTGAGAGGGGTGATTTTATGCTTAACGGGGGGGCCAGGGGATTATGATAAGGCAATCAAGTTGCTAACTGATAGATATGGGGACCCCCAGGATATAGTTGAGGCACACTTACGCAGGATCACTGAGTGGCCAAATATAAAGAGAAATGACCGTGAAGGGTTTCAAGCATATGCAGACGCATTGCAGGCAGCTGTATTTGCACTCGACAAACCAAATTTCAGTCATGAGTTAAAGAGTGTGCCACTTTGTGTTCAGTTGGTGAGGAAATTACCCAGCAATGAGAAGGATGAGTGGGTGAGACAGGTTGAGCGGGAGAATTATACTGAGAATGTAAAGGGTTTAGCACAGTGGGCCCAAGCAAGAGCGAAAACCCTGCGCATGCGTGAGCGGTATAATGAACAGGCGGGGTCTGAAGAAAAGAGTGTCCCACAGCTAAGGCGCGCCCCAAAAACCTCCCAAAGATACCAAACAATGCATATTGAAACTGATGCAAAGCCCCAGCAAAGGAAATGTGCATTATGTAGTAAAGAACACCCAGAAGTTAAGTGTCCCACTTTACTCGCAGCATCTGTAGAGCAGCGCTGGGACCTTGTTAAGGCTAAGAAGGTTTGTTTTGGCTGCCTCAGGGGGGCACATATGCGACGCCAATGCACCCGATCTTCAAAATGCGGGGTAGATGGCTGTGATAAGGGGCATAATTACCTTTTGCATTGTTCCACACCCAGTCAACCAACTACCGCATCATCCGGGGGAAGTAGAAACCAGCACTCCGAAGAACCATCCCAAGGGAATAAAGGGTTACACTGTGGGAAAGCGCAAGCTCGCGTGCCAAGTACGAATAAAGTTGCACTCAAAACTGTTGTCGTTCCATTTGTTTGTGACTCTGGTCAAGTAATTATGGGGTTAGTACTGCTGGACTCGGGAAGTGAAACAACCCTGATTAGAACTGGGTTCGCCAATCAACTAGGAATTTCAGGGCCCAAGGCAAACCTTACTGTAGACACTGTCGGGGGGGTCAGCACAACTGTCAAGTCGCAGCGTGTCCGTCTGCCTATTGCCTCATCTGTTGCTAAGGAAACTGTAGGTGCATGGACTATTAAAACCATTTGCGCACCATTTCAGGGGTTTGATTGGCAGGAGATTAAGCAGCACCATACGCACTTGCATGATGTCCCTATTGGTACTACAGGGGAGGGGACAGTAGATGTATTGCTAGGCCTTGATGCTGCAGCACTAACGATTCCACTAGAAGTCCGACGCGGTGAAGCCACAGAACCAGTTGCTGAGAAGACACCATTAGGATGGGTCATTTCGGGCCCTGTCGGAGCCTCGAGTAGTTCAGGAGCTCGCGTTCTTCGTGCGCATGCGTCCGATGTTGAGAATGACACAAACCACCAACTGCGTTCATTCTGGGATGTTGACACCTTTGGTGTTCGAGTTGAGGACACGCCCATGTACAGTCGCAACGAACAAAGAGCAATGGAAATCCTGAGAGAGACATGTCGACCGGTGGACTCGGGGTACGAGTTGGGGTTGCTCTGGAAGCAAAATCGACCGCCGCTGCCGAACAACTACAACACAGCTTTAAAACGTCTAGAATCTGTGGAACGCCGCCTCCGGAGGGACCCGAGCCTCGCACAAGGGTACAGTACGGCCATCGGGGCATACGTCAAAAAGGGATTTGCACGCAAGCTGACTGGTGTAGAGAAAACAGAGCAATGGTTCCTCCCACACCACCCAGTATTATCACCACACAAGCCACTGCCCAGGGTCGTGTTCGACTCAGCCGCAGTGCATGAAGGGGTCTGCCTCAATGACTGCCTTGAGGCAGGGCCGAGCCTTCACAATGACTTACCGGGGATCCTGATGCGTTTCCGTGAGAGGCCCATAGCACTGGCGGGAGACGTGTCTGATATGTTCTGTCATGTGCGATTGCGTCCAGAAGATTGCAAGTATCACCGCTATCTTTGGCGGGATATGGAGACTGATAAACCACCAGATATCTATGAAATGAACTGTCTAGTGTTCGGAGACAAATCGTCACCATGTGAGGCGAACTACGCAGTGAAACGCACTGCAGAGGATAACAAAGAACGATTTCCCGATGCAGCCGCCGTTGTTGGGCATGATATTTTCGTAGACGACCTGTACACCTCCTGTGAAACTATGGAGCAAGCTGCGACCCTCCGGAAGAATGTTACAACCCTTATGGCCAAAGGGGGGTTTCCAATGCGTAAGTGGAACTCCTCTTCTCCCGAAGTGCTAGCAACAGTACCCGAAGAAGACCGAGCGGTACCTAACAGAGCACTGGAGATGGGGGAACTACCGGCTGGACGTGCGTTAGGGGTAAAATGGGATCCACAGTCTGACACCTTGGGGTTCACATCCGCCCACATTGATCGCCCTCCAGCATCGGGAACAAAGCGCGGTATCCTCAAGAAATTAGCTGGACTTTATGACCCCCTGGGATGGGCTAGTCCGTATGTCATTCGCGCCAAGATAATGCTGCAACGCACTTGGTCACGAGGTTTGGACTGGGATGACCTGCTTCCACCAGACCTGCGAACTGAATGGAACAACTGGGAGAACGAGATTGCTGCCCTGAAGTCCTTTTGTGTCCCTCGTTTTATCTACCGCAAGCCTAGTGAGAACTGGCGCAAACTCTTGGTAGTGTTCTGCGATGCATCTGAAGACGCGTGTGCTGCAGCTGTTTACATGCGCGCTAAGTCAACGAGTGGAGACATTGTGTGTCATCTTGTCATCGCCAAGACCCGCCTTATGCCACTGAAAGCAATCTCGATTCCACGAGGAGAGCTGATGGCATGTCAGTTAGCAGCAAGACTGACAAAGACAACATGTCGAGAGCTTGAACTAAGTATGCAGAGTGTAATCTATTTGTCAGACTCCACCACTGCCTTGTGGTGGATTCATGGTGAGCCGAGAAACTACCGCCCATTCGTTGCCAATCGAGTTGCAGAAGTGCTTACAGAGAGCGACCCAAATCAGTGGCATCACGTGCGAACGGAGCTGAACATTGCCGACATTGCCACAAGAGGAGTACCGGCAAGCGAGATACAGGCTCAGTCAACTTGGATCCAGGGGCCAGAGTTCCTGAGACTGCCTGTACACGACTGGCCAATTGATGACGTGCCTACCAGTGCACCTTCAACAGAAAAGGCAGAGCTCAGAAAGAAGATCCTCAGAGTGCAAAACGAGTCCTGCCAGCCACTAGTAGATCCCGCTACCTACTCCAGTTGGTTGAGGTTATGTCGTGTGACTGCGTGGATTCGCCGCTTCTGCAACAACCTGCACAATAGTGCTCAACCGAAATCGGGAACACTCGGTGTTGAAGAGCTGAACGAAGCTGAACTGTACTGGATAAAATGGGCACAAAAGGACCGATTTGCTGACGAACTCACGTCATTGTCCAAAGGTCGTCCAGTGTCTCGCACCAGCCGAGTTGCAAGTCTCGACCCGCAATTGGTTAGAGGGGTGCTACATGTGGGTGGAAGGATCGACAGAGCAGAGCTGCCATGGGTGTCTAGACATCCAATTATTTTAGACCACGGACATGAGATTACACGTCTGATAGTCGCTGATTATCATCGAAAGCTGCTGCATGCTGGAGTGGAACATGTTTTCAATCATTTGCGTGAGAGATTCTGGGTCTTGCGGGGCCGAGCGGAGGTCAAGAACTGCACAGTTAAGTGTCCGTTGTGTCATCGACGCCGGGTTAAACCGATGAATCAGAAGATGAGCGAACTGCCGGCAGTGCGTCTCGCTGGTGTCAGTTCACCTTTCAAGCATGTAGGATTAGACTACGCTGGACCATTCCAAGTGCGCATTGGTCGAAATCGAATAGAGAAACGCTACATCTGTCTTTTTACTTGCCTTCACATGCGGGCAGTGCACCTGGAGGTTGCACACAGTCTCGAAGCAGATTCATTTATCATGGCCTTGCGCCGTTTCCAAGCACGTCGTGGGAATCCTGTTCGGATCTACAGTGACAATGGTACAAACTTTGTCGGGGCCGAAAGGGAATTACGCGAAGAACTTGAGAAAATGGATCAAGAACAGGTTACTGATCAGCTCAGTGCTCGAGGTGTTGATTGGCATTTTAACCCGCCTGATGCGCCCTGGTTCGGCGGGGCATGGGAAGCTCTTGTCAAGTCCAGCAAACGTGCCATGCGAGTGATGCTCGGGAACGTACTTACTGTCGATGAAGTTTTCCTCACAGTTATTGCTGAAGCCGAGTCACTCTTGAACTCTCGTCCGCTAGTCTATGGGGGGAGTGCTACGTCTCCGACTGATGTTAGTGCACTGACGCCCAACCATTTTCTCCATGGTTGTGCGAGCATTAACTTTTCACCTGCTGAGGTTACTGAGAGGGATATGTTATTGCGACGACGGTGGCGTCACAGTCAGTTCCTGGCCGACCAGTTCTGGCGCCGCTGGAGGACAGAGTATGTGCCATACCTAATCCGACGAAGCAAGTGGCGTGAATTACAACGCAACGTCCGCCGCGGGGATCTCGTGTTGATTGTCGAGGATGATGCTCCAAGAGGCAACTGGCGTCTCGGTCGTGTTATTACGCCAATCACTAGTAATGATGGTCTTATCCGATCAGCAGAAGTTGCAACCAAGAAAGGAACATTAGTTCGCCCGATCGGAAAGCTGGCGCTCCTAGAAGCAAGTGAACAGCAGTGATCGTTGCAGTGCGCTATATAGAGTTGTGACTGAACTGTGGAGAACATTCTTAGAGTGACGTTTATAAGCCTGCACGTCACGGGTGGGGGTGTACTGAACTCCGTTAAGGAAATAGTTGAAACCTTAAGTTTCTTTGTGTTATACGCGCGGGGGAGCCTTATGCAGTCCTGCGCGTGGACTGAAAACTAGTTATTGCGACCTGGCCTGGCCTGGTTACGTTTTTTGGAACGAACTCGTGGTTGAGTTGGTTTTTGTGCTAGTAGTTTTGTTTTGCTTCGGGAGTTTTGCATTTCTGCGAAATTACAACAAGTTCTATAGCCCGCCCAGAACGAGTATTTGTCATTGAGAGAAATTTAGTTTATTGCCGTCCAAAACAATAAGTATATAGAAATGATACCTAAAAAATAAAAAGAATGTACAGCATATTTGCCTGGTTAGTAAAATGGTTGAAAAGTCGCAAATTGACCATGCGAGAGGCTCTACTTCAATTCCTGGTGGCATAACACTAAGGATCTTTTAATTGAGGAAGTGCAGCCTTAGCTCTAACATCTGCAAATTATTTGACTATCATGTCTTCTCAAAAAAATAATAATAAAAAAATAAATAAATTATATCTTCATCATTCGAATTCCTTGTTATTATAAGATCAAGTGTGTGACCATCTTTATGTGTTGGAACAGTTAGTATGTGTTAAACATGCTACATAAAAACCGTCAAGCATATCGTTTTTTAATGTTACAAGCTAAGTCTAGGATTGATGTGAAAATAGAATTAGGGGAAGCAGTTTTAATTGTTTTTACATGGAACTAAACATCGTTAATTTTCTAGATTTGGTTCTCTAATTTGGAATATCTTTGTCTGGAGTATCAATTATCTCATAAACGGCCTTTTAAATCTAAAATACCTAAGACCTAAATTATATGAAAATGACCATGTTGGCATGTCCATAACAACTGAGACATTGGCTAGAGTTACCTGACCTAATCATCCATGGATCAAGATTATACAAGAGTGAAGCGAGGGATGATGGGCATGTTTTGAGAAAAGCATTGGAGTTTGAAGTGAAGGGCAAGAGGAGGCGAGGATGACCAAGGAAGACGTGGAAGACACAAGTGGAGGAGAGCAAGAGTGTTGGTTTGGAGAGGGAGGATTCCTTGAATCGAGGGAGATGGAGAGTTGGAGCTGGAGAAATTGCTGTTAGAGTGGGGTAAATCCGGCCACCTCTGTTTATGGGGATAAACTTGGATCAAAATTTTATTGATTGACTGATTAAAGTGAATCAAGTTCACACTAAATGACTAATGGCAAATAGATAGAACTGAAGGTATAACATACAGTTGCTGAGCCTGTCCACTATCATCATCTTCTGGAATCGTGTTCATGGTAAACAAGAGTATCACTCGGCAGAACACATCTCTTGTCTCTTGGCTCACATGTACACACGGTCCTAGGACACTTTTTGCCCTGATAAGATTAATCATAAATGATAATGATTGTATACAACTTTTATCTGTAAATGGTTTATTTAATACCAATAAATGATTGATTGATTGATTGAAAATCATAATTTAGGAAAGAAAAAAGATGTTCAGAAAACTCTCTTGAAAACTCTTTGGTATATCACTCTGTCAGTGAAGTGTTGAAAATTCTGCATTCTGATTGGCTGCTTTACCAGACTGCTTGACTAATTCACTAAGCCCAATTTTGAAAGTCCTATAGTAAAGAAGATGTGTTTTTATCATCTATATTATAGATTTTCACAAAATTTAATTAATTCTAAATTATACTTTATCAAATGAATGCCATTTTGAATGAATGTAGTAGTTGAGTAATACTAAAACAGCTAGAGCTCTTCATGAACTTGAGTAAAGACCCATGGGCTATGATATGTTATTCCATTTGCCCTCAAGAACTTATTGTTAATTATACAAAACTTAGTAGTACTTGATTTCAATTAACTTTTGAAAATCAATTTCATTTTGTAAAACCGTGAAATATATCACAACAAAACTTACGAAAAACTTGGAAAAGAAAATATTGTTTCAGAGTTTTCAATAAGTTTTGAAGTAGGTGATAAAAGTACTAGAGTGGTAGGAAGGACCTGATGTTTCTCAATTTATTTGCATGATATGATTAATTTAGCAACCAAGTAGATGGCAGATTTATATAATATCAAGTAGCTATAGACTGCTGCCTTTAATTGAAAACACTGTGTTAAAGTTCACAGCATGTGGACTGAGTATAAGGACTAATGCAAATTCTACAGTCTGATTGGCTTCTCTACAAAAGAACTAAGAGAAAAAACATATTTCATTTACATTTAAAGGATGAATACACTCTCACAAATCATTTGTCTGATTATTTTACCATTTGAAAGAGTAAATAAAACTCATGCACCAGGGGTCTTCAAAAAGAATACTAACTTAATTTTGCTCTGAAAACATTTTTCAAAACTGCCAAAATAAAGTAAATTCAAACATGATTACAGAGTATACCCCCAAAGGGATTGCAGCCTTGCTATTGGATTGGGGGCTGCCATGTCTCTATGAACAGGTCTGAGAACTAGATGCTTGCAGAAGATTTGTCCCTGGTAGGGTTGCCTAAAGTCAGACAGGTCAAAAGGTAGACGGTAGACACTCATCATCATCATCATCATCATCATCATCATCATCATCATCATCATCATCATCACCCTCATCACCATCATCATCACCATCATCATCATCACCATCATCACCCTCATCATCACCATCATCATCATCATCATCATCATCATCATCACTCTCATCACCATCATCATCACCATCACCATCACCATCATCATCACCCTCATCACCATCATCATCACCCTCATCATCACCCTCATCATCACCCTCATCACCATCATCACCATCATCATCATCATCATCATCATCATCATCATCATCATCATCATCATCACCCTCATCACCATCACCATAACATCATCACTTCTGTTTAATATAATGTCCGTATTTTCCCATCTAGGATGGGGTTGGCCAGTACAGAAACAACAAAGTGGCCATAAGTTCCCAAGAAATCAAGAGGTGTAAACAAACAAAACAACACACAGTGTATTTTAAATAAATCAAATGTCTTAAGCCTGTTTAAATGGATGCAACATTTTGGGAAAACATCATCCAACATTGTTCGGCACAGCATGCTGTCTTCGTTTGAACACCATGTTGGGAAATGTTGGGCAATGTTGGATCGAGTTGGACGATGTTGGATGAAGTTTGATTTCTGTCAAACTTTTAGTCCAACATTGGCCAACATTTTTCTTTAAGCATGAACATACAAGAACATTCATAGGTACTAAGTCTAGCTGCATACGTCAGTATCTTCCAACATCAGTTCGTGCAGAATGTTGTTAAAAAAAACCTTCTTGTCTCTCCTCCTTATCCATGCTCTTGCTTTGCCTCTCTTCCATCTTGGCTCTTCATCTTTGCCCATTAACTCAATTTAAACTGTGGTTGCAACAAATTTTCGTTTTTTCCACAATTGAGAAATTGCTGTGTTTTTGTTTTGTAAACAAATTAAAAACGATTTACGTAATTTCCATAATTTTTTTCTTTTGTTTAATGCACACTTGCTTTACTGGAATTTTCACTACTATCACTGTATATTGTAAATTTGTTATAAATTATATTGTTTTAAAACTTTATAAGCACTCGTGTAATTTATTTCCTCACATAACTGACGATGAACAGGGAGGTGTTTGAAACATGTCTTACAGTATTAAAAATTTTTTACTTTATCTAAAATTTATCTCAAGTCTGCTCATCTTACGTTCATTTGGAAAAACAATTGTGTGATATTAGGATATCTCGTTCCCAGAGCCCAGCGATCACATACTAATATGTGGGTCCTGGTAACGATCTAACATGTTGCATGGTGTTGGCTTCGTTTGAACACTAGTGCTTCCAACACTATCCAACATTTGCCAACATGTTGCTTCCAACAATGTTGGGTGATGTTGCATCCGTTTAAACGGGCCTTAAAAGCTTGTATACTTGTAGTTAAACGTGAAAACTTTTTGCTAAATGTACAATGTCATATATTTATTGGAGCCAATATTTCAAGTTCAAGTTTCTGTGCAGTGTTTAGCAGATAAGAAATATTTACTTTCTCTGATCAGGGTATCCATTGCAGGCTCTAGCTCCCTGTGGAAGCTGATAATCTATTTACCAACCTGCTTATTTAGGATAGAAACCTGAGTCAATATTGGTTACACATATGTTGAAAGCTCAACAGAGGAATGAGCCCAAAATCGTTAGACAAAGATGTTACCGGCTGCAATAACCCTCACTGTAGAATTTAGGAGTTGTACAAACTTGTTTATAAGTTCCCAACAAGAAATAAAACAATGTGAACAATGTTTAATAAAAATATTAATACTGAATGCCTTTTTATGGGGAAGCTATAAGATTTTCATTTGGCACAAAACTGTAGTACTTAAATGCAACTTCAAAAACGGAGTGGAGGGTGTACTTCTTAAAATGGAGTACAGTTAGGTTCGCCATTTGGGTCTGAAGGTTATAAAATCAAAAGTCATGTTTTTATCAGAGGGTCTACAATAAGGTTTTTTAACATAATCACTTAAAAGAGGCTGAACAGAGGTGTTCAGAAGTTGCTTGTCCGAGACTTTTGTTTATCACTACCGACTAACTTCCATCACAACCAAGTATTTTTATTTCTACAAAAAAAATGTTGATGAAGTACACCTCGATATTATGTATAGTTATGGGACACACCCTATTTTTTCTCAAAGGTATGTGCACCAAGGTACATTTGGAGAGGTGTTCCACCTCAGTCTAACTCGGATCTCCACTATCGATGGGTGCTTGGTCGTTGTTTTACCTTGGGATCTGATCTGACAAGAAGTTCAGCTATAATTGATCCATGTCGTGATTGTAAGTAAAATCTAGTAAAATCCATTAATTTTTATATGACCAGTGTAGTAGCATTATATTATGTCAGTTAATTATCAGATGAGTTTAAATATACTGTATATTCTAAACTGTAAAAACGTAATCACTTTTAGGCGTTTTGTCATTCATCAGCTGTCTGTTCATAACATCAGCTTTCCTCCTTGTGTTCAAAAAAATACCCGTTCCTCTAGATAAAACCTTTCTAAATACAGAAACGTTAGCAGTGATGCTCTGGCCTTTTCTTACTCAAATTTTTCCAAGAACCATCAGAACCTAGAACTGTCTACTAAATTCTGCCATCTCTGCACCTACCATCGAGAATTTAAGTCAGCCTCGATGCTGTACCTTAAATTCCTAGACATTGGCAACAAATAAAATTAGGGCAAAATCATTTAGCATTTAAACAACAAGAAATCAATAGAAAAATACCAGACAGATCAACGTGTTTGCTTGATAATCGCAACTTCCTTTTCTTTTGGTAACCACAACTTAAATTAGAAGATCAAGCATCAAGTCAAGAGCTTGGTTTGGCAGACATATTGTCATTTTTTCCCGGTGTAGACGAGGTTTTGCATGATTTTAAAGTGGCGCTACCAGATGTCGAATGGGATAGTTAGATTATTTTGATTCTTGAAGGTCAAATACTATTAAAACTTGAAGATTTTCGATTCGGTGCAGAAATGGATAGTCGAATAATTCTAATATTGGATAAACTTACATGGTTTGCTGTAAGTGTAAGCCATGCTAGTTTTTTTTGCCTAATATCATTCTGGCATTTAATAGATTCTTAACGCTTAATTCTCTCACAAACTCAGTTACTGTATTTTAAAACGCTGAACATTCACATAGCGACAACCGCATGCGGAAGTAATTTAGGTACTTTGCGCAATCAGGCGTTTGTTTGGAAGGTGTATGAACTCCAGTCGCAACAGACACATATAATTAGAGTTGTCCTTTCTTAAAGCTTAGTTTCATCACAGCTGCCAAGAATCTCAACTAACATTAATTGATCCATCCCCAAGTAAGTACGCATGCTAAATTATGGTTCTCACACAGAGGGTTAGTTCAAACAGCTCAAAGCTACGTCATTCGCACTGGGTTTCCAACGGTCGCTCTTGACTGAATTTACCACCAAAATTGTTTTCTTTTGTGACAGATACTCTCTAAAATACACAATAAAGACGATAAAATAAATGTATTTTGCTTACCCTGTGTAAATTGTGTAATTTCTTTTCATTTAGATGGGTTTGGGACGGTTTTTGCTGTGCATTCTTCATGCGCTCTCGTGCTACTTTATAAGAAATAAAAAGGCAAGCAATTTCGTTCGCCTGCTGGACACAATCATGAACACACTTTTGTAGACCAATCAAAACCCACATACTTTCCAAATTATTTTACAAGTTGTGCAAGAAGATACGAATTTTGTTATCACGTATTAAAAATCTCTTACGTACGCGAGCCTTGCAAATTAAATTTTGTTTCAGCAATTGAAGATAAAATTTGTATTTTTAATATGTAATTATGTATATCTTCCATATCTTTTAACCTCTGTTGCCCCAGGCAGAATGATAATTTGATAATGATAAACGATTAATTGATCCCACTTGGTTTATCTTTAAAACGAAAAAAATTCTCCCAGACTGTTTAACGTAAACATATTAATGTAGTTTTGGAGAGTTTTGCAACGCACGTCAAATGTGGTGTTAGACTTAAGGCCTGAAAAGGCGTGATTTGAAAGTTTTCAATCATCACAGAAAAGAGTAAGTAGCTCTCGCTTCTAGTTTTAGCCCTTCGTCAGAACAACTAAGTAATATACTGTTTTTAAAAAAGTTGTATACTTGCTTTATTTAACTGAAATCTGGCTTAAAAATCTTCCGTAAAATATATACCAAACTTAATACAGCCGTTTTGTATTTTGTTACTATTCATTATTCCGAGACCTCAGTGTCATTATACTTTCCCAAACGCAGGATATTGCTCTGCCAAAAGGTGCCCTTTCACACTACTTACGGCGATGATTTTAAATATCAATTTTTGAGCTATAGCAAAAAAATCCAGCAAAAAATGTTTTTAACGGATTCAACGAAAAACTCAGTAGTTTTTTTAAAGTCTTCCAATAATCTGAAAAATAAGATCAAAAAAAAAAATTTTTTGCAGGATGCAGAAAGGAATATAAACCTGTGAGGTCACCTCGGTAATAAACTTGCCTTCGACACCGTAAAGCCCTGTCCAAACGGTAAATGTTTTACCGTAAAACATGCTAAAACACTGTTGAGTGACAAAACATTTTTTCGTTTGGCCACCTTGTTTTGTGTTGTTTAAAAATGTTTAAACATATTAGGTAAGATAAACACGCTTGCGCGCATCAAACATGTTTTAAGCAGCTGTCCAATCGCGCAAAACATCGCTCACCAAACACGAAAACAAAAGAAATGTTTTAAGATGTTTTATCGAATGTTTGACAGAATTC
>JAOBBB020025723.1:0-15368 GCA_025331005.2 Zoanthus gigantus | reverse complement strand
ATTTTTATCTGATATTTTAAATGCTCAATGAAAGCTGCAAATGATAATGCTATTTTCTGCCATTTGTATGTATATATAAAGTGTTTCATTATCAGAATTACCCAATTTATTGCTAATGCAAATACTATCGCTGACAGTTCCAACGTATTTTGTTTAAATGACATATACACTTAACGCTTGATGCTGATAAAACGGCAGAAAGCACAAACCACCCGAACTCAACTCCATGGTTTGGCCTGAATTTACACGCATGCTCACAACCTGCTTCACCCGAGTAACTACAATGCTAGTAACTGGAGCAATATCGTGGACAGCTGTTTCGTCCTTGTTAGGACACATCAGCATCGTACAGCTTTTCAGCCACACTACAAGGGCGAGTTCAAAGAACTGCTTTAAGGCTGGGGTATGCTAAACATACCTCAGGCAATGCGTGCGGAGAGAGGATCCAAAAGAAGACCTAGGTGGCTTAAAAATACAGGAGTAACAACAGAATACCCCGCAACTATTGTTCTTGATTTAACCGCGCATTGATTTTTAAAGAACGACGAATGCGCAGGAATAATTACTGAATAAAACGGTATAAAGCACAAACCACCCGAATTCAACTCTACGGTTTGGCCAGAACCTGATGCAAACACCGTAATGTTTACTTTAGATTTTTCTTAAAACCGTGTTATTATCTCATCCGTGCACGAAGTGCAGGATGAGATATTGTGAGAGGGGCTGAAATGTTGCTCTCCTTCTGGCTTTTAGGACTGGGGCGAGCACTTTTAAAAATATGCAGCGATCAAACATGGCGGATTTCTCTCACGCTTTGCATTGTGCTTTGTGTGAGTAAAGTCTACTCTACAGATATTTAACATGGCGGATTTCTCTCACGCTTTGCATTGTGCTTTGTGTGAGTAAAGTCTACTCTACAGATATTTAGTTCAATGTCTGGCTATGGAATCGAATTAAAATCATAGATTATTTCCAGCATTAATGCTGCTTGAAGCTTAATCCAGCAAACTCTCACAAAATCTAGGTAAGTAAACAGTGAAGTTGGTTCTAAATGAAAGTTGTTGACTTTTGCCAACATCTCAGGCCAGTAGTTTTTGCAGATACTGCAAAAAAAAAAAAATGGAGTAAGCATATTGATTGAGGCTCCGGGGGAGGATCTTGGCAGTTTTTTTAAAATGACAGGCTATCCATCCTTTGAATTAATAAAAGCAAAATCAGATCCATTATCCGAGTTAGGAAGCATTTATGTATCCCTGGATACAGGCAAAAAAAAAATTGAAAGTTGTAATAATTTAATAATCTTAAAAAATGGAACCTTGACATTGCATTTTAATTGAAAATGTTAAATGACTTAATCCACGGATGAGATGGCTCACAGGGAGCCCTCTGATTTTTTATGATTTTTTGCTGAGGTAGTTTGAAGAGAGGACATGTGGTTGGTATAAGTCGAAAGTTGCCGTCAGATGGTGTCTTTAGCAACTACGAAGCTATTCGTAAACACTGGAAAGTAATGGTAGGTCATCTCATATTTTTAAACTGTGAAAAGTCCGTGTATTATGACATACTTTTTATTGTTAGGATGATGACAAATAGTGACCGAAATTTGATTTTTAGACAAATATAATAAAGCAAATCTATAAAGGGTTTTATCACAATTCATCTTTTTCAGCTAATTCAAGATACCGTAAAATCCAAAAAATAACAACTGTGTTTTACATTTATGGCACTGACGTTTTGGAGCGTTTCTATCATGGCGTTTTTCTCTGATCTAGCAGTGCTTTGATGACCTAACTTTGGATTTAGTCGGGCAAAAGTGACGTCCGTTTGAGGTTTAGAATTGCTGGTATAGCGTTATTTTGAGGTTTAGAAGGGCTGGGATGACGTTTATGACGTTACATTGAAATTTACCAGGGATGGGATGACGTTAAGTTAAGGTTTGGCAGGGCTGGAATCATGTTATGTTGAGGTTTATAGCAGGGCTGGGATGACGTTAAGTTAGGGTTTGGCAGGGCTGGATTCATGTTATGTTGAGGTTTACAGCAGGGCTGGGATGACGTTTCGTCGAAGTTTGGCAGGGCTGGGATGACGATAAATCAATGTTTAGCAGGGCTGAAATCACGTTACGTTGAGGTTTAACAGGGCTGGAATCACGTTACGTTGAGATTTAGCAGGGCTGGAATCACGTTACGTTGAGGTTTAGCAGGGCTGGAATCACGTTACGTTGAAGTTTAACTGAATCTCGTCCTTGGTTGTTATTAGTTTACTAAGGTACAAATATTGCAATTGAGTTCTGTTGTTAATGTTAATTCTTATTCTTTTCCGGCAGTATGGTTGGAGGCTTCCTGTTAATGAAAGCATATTTTATACTGTTGAGTTCTGCAACTTACCACAAGCAACTTTTACGTATCCTTTAAACAACACGTGACTTTTTTCTATCATGCATTTGTACATGTCATCGTAAGGGTAGTTGTGCACCTATCAGTGTGGAGGAGGCGAGGAAAAAATCTATGGAAGAAATTTTTCCTCCAAACGATGAGACATTTTGTAAAACGCATCTTTAGTGTCAGGCCATTCGTACATTCGTACAGGCTCAAAACGGTTGTTTTTATTTTTGTTGTCTTTTATTTTATAGATAAGGTTCAGTTTTATAGATAGTTTTTGTGATTTCTGGCATGGGTACTAAAAATATAATTCATTTAGTTGATTGAGTATGCATGTTAAAGGTATAGTTCTTTGTATTTGGGTGGATGTTTTACTGAAGCAAGTAAGTATAGTGTATATATAAACTATATATATATATATTTCTTTTTTTTTTTTTTTTTTTTTCCCCAAAGCAAACGATAGCCATTTTCGCGAGCTCTGATTGGCCCCCGTAACTCGCGATATCCAAGATTATTAGTTGATTTTGAGACGTATGTCAAAATGTCAGGAAGTGCGCGTGCTAGAAATAAAATTAAGGTTGCATTGTATTGTCTCTTTGAAAATAAAGTGCATTTTTGTCTCATTATTTTAATAAATATTAAAACAACTCCCCCTCATGGTCGGTGCCTAGCGCTAGATATATACCTCGACGTTTCGCGTCTCTATATATATATATCCAGTTATATTCACCTCCCCTTTGGGGGATAGTTGTTAAATATGATATATATAAAACGCCCTTTTCTTGTATGGTGAAATACGTAAAGTTCTCAAATTTCGACTGACCCCCTACAATACTCAATTCCTATCGTTAGTTATGCTACATCTGATATTTGAAGCATACCTTGACAAAGTTATCAGCTATCCGGGAACTTGTGTCCGGAACTGTGAACCCGTTGTAACATATCGCTGTGAGCAACAAGAAATCTTCGCTTCCTTTATACAAGATCTTCACAATCGAATGCCCAAAATGTTTGATGTTCCATTACGCTTCACAGTGTCTCCCCTTTATCCTTTGTCTAAACTGTATAGTGCTCTATGTGCAAACCAATCAAATCTATCTCGAACTGCACCCTTATTGAAAAACTGCAGAAAGTTTGAATTTGGAATACAGACCAAAAACGCTACTCTCTCTGGGGTAGATCAACCTACCTGTCGGATTAAATCCACAGAATCCGAAAGCACATCTTGCCAGACTTTTACTACTTCGAATATTACAGCCAGAACCGCTTCTCCAGGGGAAGAAAGCACAGTTGTAACAACACCCACGGCGAAAAAAAGTCGCATCATTCCGACATTCACGAGTTTCAAATCACAATCCTTTACAAAAGGAAAGCACCTTACAATACAGAGAAGATTGAAATCTATTATTGTTCCTTCCTCAAGCTCCGTCTTATCGAAGCCCAATTCATTGAAAAGGAAAGAAATTTCTAATGTGCTTGAAAAAAGTAAAAATGTTCTTAGCTCATTGGGGGTAGATAAAGAAAACGCCATTTGTGTGAAGAGACCTAAAAGTGTTAAAAACACTCTTCAAACTTCTTCTAGTTTGCGCAGCACAGTCGATGTTAGTGCGCTCAGCTCAGTGTTGGACAGAGGAGGAACATGCACTTTAACAGGTCATTTTGCTCACCGTATTACAAGGGAAGATACTACGAAAAATTCTGACCAACCGAACGCTATCTTTGAATCGACACAAGCAAGTTCTTTGGCCGAAAAAGGAATCTTAGAGAACATATCTGTTAGAAATCTAAACGGAGTTCAAGAACCTTTGAACAGTGATAGTAGCTGTGGGGTAGAAACCACTAATGTGTTTAACAAAACAAACAGTGTTCAGGTGAGGTTGCTTTTTCACTACACATATATTTTGCGAGATCTAGACAGATGTAGATCAGATTACTGGTAACTCCAAAAGGTTATTCCCACTTTAGTTGTTTATAGCACACACTGGCCGCATAGAATATGAGACTGATGCTCTCAAACATGGCTTTTGGCAATCCGTTTTACATCGGATATACTAGCAGGAAGCATTTCAAAACATTTTGTGGTCCAAATGTTTAGTAGTATTTTCAAAGCATGTCTTTTTTGTTACTGGAAAGACTACTCTAATCCGGCAAACAAAGAGCACCACTGTTTGTAATACTTGAAAATTTTATGGAATTTTTTTTTCATGATCGCATGTTAAACTTTTTACAAAAGGAGTATTTTCCGCTGGAAGGGAGTTTGGAGGAAAATAATTTCCATTGTCTGGAATTTTGAAATAAGTCATGAAAATGAGATTAACTGAAATTTTAGGGAATCTGGAAAACCAAAGATTTGTGGCAACCCTGTTGTATGGGGAAAAACACAATTCCGCGCGGCTTACCATTTGCAGACATTGACGTTATGAGGGTATTATTTCCTCAGTTAAAAATATTAAATCAAGGTCTGCCCCGAGACATTCATTCGGATGTTGAACTAACTACGCTGATCAGGCCGCGGTTTTCAATTTTATCCCCTATTTTTCTAATTGCGTGAGTTCGACGAACGCTTCCTAATCTCGTTCAATGCTATAGCTGTTCGAGGCGAAATGTCGTTCACTGACTTAGCCTCGTTTCCACGTCCTACGTTGATCGATCAGGTTTTGACACCTCGTGACCCTTTGTGCAAAGCCTCTTCATTTTCTTCGCGATCAACCTAGTAGAGATAGCAGAGGGGCTTTTTCGGAGCTCCTTCCAAGGAGAAAAAAGGAATCACTCGACTCTTTGCTCTACAATTCTAACAACGCTAACGACAAATCAAACTCTCCGCGATTTAAAATTGAACAAACGCACTTACATAATCCATGATTAATAAAGTTGTATGCCCCTATTTTGGAAGCTTGAATTTTTTTTTTACCGCTGGCTTTTAAAAGAGGAAAATACAGTTTATTAGTCATTTCTGCTCAAAGTGTTATAAGTGAATATAATTCGCAAACTTTTGATGAACCAAGCATTACCTCTTAATCAACAAATACGATAACCGGCGAATGCCCATGCAATATCTCGACACTATCAGGGACTTTTTTTTACAACTTTATTGGCTTTGACGCTATACAAAACACAACACTGAGCAGATACTATCAATGA
The DNA here is from genome assembly GCA_025331005.2 of Zoanthus gigantus. Lineage (NCBI taxonomy): Eukaryota > Metazoa > Cnidaria > Anthozoa > Zoantharia > Zoanthidae > Zoanthus > Zoanthus gigantus. The sequence goes on along the minus strand of JAOBBB020025723.1, from coordinate 9,846 downwards.
AAAAAAAAAAACAAAAAACAAAAGGGCGGATGCGAACGGTACTCGGGGTTCCATGTGGGGCACTACCCTGTATTAAAAGTACATAATGGTAAATAAACGGATGAATAAAAAATAAATAAAAATAGAACAGCTAGCGATGGCAGGGGCAGGTTCTTATCATGGTCCAAGTGCAAGTAAAATTAATATCAAAAGAGGTTCTTAATAGGTACATACGATGAGAGAAAACAAAGTTCTTGAAGGAGTCCGGTGTTGAGAAATTTGAAGGCGGCGAAAGATTACATATATAGTTCTAGTGTTTGACAATTCTGTTAAAATAGGCCGATGATTTATAGGTACTTAAGTTCTACAAAATGGTGTTTGAAAGAAACCACGCACTTTCATGTCGAAAACAGCAAGGTTAGTGATCGCCCTTGATCACATTTCTGTTACACTGAGGGCATTTCTTAATGTTTCAAGTATACGACTTATTGCGGGCTATACAAGGTTCATATTTAGCCCAAAATCCGGGAATGTTGTAAAGCACACAAATTGTTCCAAAACTTTTGCTTAGCGGTTTTCAGAACTTTTCGTGTTAATTTAGATACTACTTGATATTTACTATCGTCAGTGATATGAGAATTTGTAATAGTGACATGTTTGCCTTTCATTCTAGCAGAACAGTGACACTGGTGGTGAATTACTGAAAAATGGGCAGCGAATTAAACCTAGAGTACAACAGAACATCGATGTAAAAGACTACGCTTTGAATAACAAGGTTATAGCAGCACTTTTTTCATTTATTTTCTTTCAGTCTATAATGTTGCATACTTTAAGCAAGTATATTTTAGAATAACTGCTGAGTTTAGGAATATAACTAAATACAGATTATCCGAAATTTTAATACCCGCGGATTTTAAAATTGTTCAAACTTCTACAGTTTTCATCTTCAGTTTAACCGTTTTTGTTTCCTCAATATTTTTATAAACATCTTTCATCTAGTAAAAGACCGACGTAAGGGAATCTAAACATTGCACGGTGTGAAATTTGTTTTAACAAACTTACACCTAGCTTTTTCATTTTTCATCCTTTTTCATTTTTCATTCTTTACTTTGTAAATTGTTTAAAAACGTGGATTTCTTTAAGACCATCTTCAGATTCTGAATTTAACATTGTTGAAGAAATAATTTGGAACAATAATCAAATTTTAGTTGAAAACAAAAATAATTTATATATAAATGTATGTTGTATAATAAACAGTTAACAGAAAAATTGGTGTATATGCCCTGAGCGGGAATGGAACCCACGTCTCCCAGTTTTCTAGTCAGGAGTGTTAACCTCTTTTGAAACTTATTACAATAAGTGGAACAATCATTTGGCATGGCTCCAAAACCAATTTTAATCAACTCATAACCAATTGCTGCATTGTTATTTTTGTTTTGTTTTGTTTTGTTTTTTTTATCTCTTTATATAATTATTTATTATTTATTAATGTAAAAATATTAAAATTAAAAAACAAAAATTCTTTACTTTGTAAAGATAAAAAAAGTAAAAACTTGTCAAAAGAACAAATAATGCAATTTTTGAGTCAATACAAGCAGTTTCTAAAAAGATATAACAATTCCAAAATCCTAAAAACATGCAGTTTAGGCGGCGAAACATACATATCATTTTTCAAAAATCTCCATAACATCACAGAAACAATATTTAACACATCGGTCTCTTATTTTCAAATGATGTTTGTTTCACAAAACACTTTCAGCAATTAAGAGGTTTGATTTTGCAATCCAGTTAGCAAGTGCAGCACTTAAAACTATATACTGATTAGAAATGAAAATGTGTAAACAGAAATTCGCCTATAATTAAATATGTTGTGCTATATCGTTGTACATAACCCTACCGTGGAACACCTTTGAATCAATTTCAGTATAAAATGATAGGTTTCTTAGGATGAAAATGACGACTCATCAACCCCTCAGCGGCTATTATTACGAATCCTCCTGAAATATAATACCCCGGATTTTCTTGTCGCATACCAAGAAGCAGACTGGTCTTCAAGTGGAAGAACCACCTTTCTGAAATCCTGACACCCTCTTTGCTTTGTTGTGTAATTTTGTTTCTATTTCTACCTGAACTCTCCTTTTTTCAAACGCATTTAATGGTTGTTTCTTGTCTCCCACACCAGTTAAATAAGGTGAACGCAGTGACGCTTTCTCAGTGGTTGAAGGAGAAAGGAGTAGCAGTGAAGTCCAAGGACAAGAAAATGGACCTAGTAGAGAAAGTGATGCAGTTTATTGGAGTACGTCAACTCGAACTATAGTAAGTCATTGAGGTGTTTAGTTTAAGATTTGAATGAATGAAATTGTTAAACCAAAGTGTCGATTGTGTCAAAGAGTTAATGAGTCATGAGTCAAAAGGAGACTTTTTTTATTTTTCTTGTTTAAAAGAACTTGGACAAAGGAGACTATCCTAAACCATATCTTAATCTTAGGAGGCGCATAACCAGTCTTGAATTCATTAAGCCTGACTTAACAAGAATTGTCGTGACTGATTTTGTTTTGTTCAGTAGTCGAAAGGCAAAACACTTCTGCTACTGTTTCTCTGTTTTGCCTTAAATTGAAAGTACAAGTGAAACAAATTAAATCAATTAGTAAATTTACTTTGTTACGAAAGAATTGCAAATTTTTTTAGCTTACCCATTTTTTTAGACTGGAGGAGTAAACTATAGAACTTGAAGTGTTAGTCAACCCAAGGCTTAGCAATTAACAGTTGGTCTTAACAAAGCCTAACGCTCGAAAACCTAAAGCCTAAGCCACTGCTTACGGCGATGATCAAGAGCTTTCAAACTTTGACTTAATAGGTCTTTTGAACCCCGAGTTCACGTGCTACATCATCCAGTTAAATCCCTTATACGAGCCTAGAAGCCCATGGAGCCGGCGTTTATCTCCTGTTTCTGTAGTGTTTAGCGGATGAGAGTCTTTTATCTTTGGACGGGTCACTAATCCTTCGCAGTTTAGCTCCCAGCAGACGTTGGTATTCTATTTACTGGCCTTGTAAGAAAGGACAGCTGAGTCAGCTTTTGTGAAAAAGAAGATCACATCAATGTTCAAATCCGGATGATCGAACCTTGGACCTTGTGATTGAAAGACAGAGATCTTATACCACCTGCGCCAACCACGCCGCCTTGTGACCAACTAACTGGAAAACAGGAACAACTCTGTTGAGAATAATTTTCGTTCTTTTACATTCATCAGAGCAGTCGTTTGCGTTACAACATGGCGGGTTATTTAGCACGTGACATCGAGCTGCATAAGGCCGAGCTATTACGTGCATGTTTTACCTAATCGCCGACGCAATTCAAGAGCTTTTCTCGATTACTTTTTAACAAGTATCACATCAGCAAACCATTAATTTGCTGCATATAGATATATGTACGCATATCGACTGGTAGAACTTTTTGTCACTGTTTGTCTATTTTGTTTCATAGATTAGTCATTTTAAAAATAGTGAATATATGTACTAAACCATCACCATCACCGCCACCATCATCATCATCATTATGAATCGATAAAATTCGTGATAAATTCGTGATAAAAATATTTTAACAGATCGGTTTTAAACATATTTTAAAAAATGTATCCCACTGATCGCCCAAGTTATATATAAGATGATGTTGTTTGGTATACTTGTAAACAACTGAAATTGTTTCATGTCTGTCAAGTCAAGCTCTTGAATTAATAGTTCTGTCATCAATATACAACTACATGTTTTAAGTTCTTCGTCGTGAATCTTGGCCCGTCACTTAAATTTGATACTGTTGTAGCAAAATTTACAAGTAGGTAACAGGGAAAGTAAACATTTTATACACCCATCCGTTCCAGCATTGATATTTTTACTGCCTAATGAAACTTATCAAGCGATAATGAAGCCAGTGTTCACGTATTGCTGACTAGAGTCCCGCAAATGTATGTTTCGCATGAACCGAAGCAGAGAAATCATTTCTTCAAAATGCATCCTGGTTTCTACACCTTTTCCCCCCTCCAGCTTGTTCAGTGCTCTGTTTTTATTGAGAACGTAGAAGAGAGAGTATAAGGCCCGTTCAAACTGATCAACGATGTTGGGCAAACATCAAACAACATTGTTGGATGCAACATGTTTGACCCGTTTGAACAGCACAACCGAACGTGCATGTTGGATAGTGTTGGACGGTGCTGGACGATGTTGGATGAAGTTGGACTTTGGTTAAACTTTTCATCCAACATCATCCAACATTTTCGTTCGCGTGGACACAAATACGCCATAATTTCGTGCCTTGTACTGAAATCCAACATTGTTAGATGGTGTTGGATTCGTTTGAACACTCCAGCATCCAACACAATCCAACATTCATCAAACACCGTCCAACACCACCTAACAATGTTGGATAATGCTATAATGATAAGTGTTGGCTACGCGATCTGTATAATCTCCAAAGAACTTTAACAAGAGTTTCACAACCATTTAAGAAAAAGAAAGTTCTCTGCTGTTCCTGGACATGTACGTGACATGTCTTCCGAAGAAAGCCTCCAATCCCTATCCGAATCTATCAGAAGAGATAAGAGATCATATAGTGCCTTGACTCATGGCATAGAAACTTACCTCAAATCTGTCAATACGATGGAGAAACTGTGTGTTCTCCCAAGACTCTATTTGGAAAAGTCAGTGTATTGGGTCCAGTATACCGTGTGTTTTTTTTTGGTTCTATACTATGGGCATTGATTGTGACAGAAACTACATTAAACTGAACGAACGATAGAGGCTAGGATTGCTGCAAACTTCTACGACCCAATTTTTAAAAGACTTCGGCGGTTGCTAAACCTATCCACATTGACTGTAAAGATCCCAGAAACGCGGGTGATGAATCACGATGGTGCGACGGTGCGACGGTTTAACAAATGAGACTTAAATGAATACGGGGGGCGCTAACTTCTCCCTATCTGTGGGACAAACCCCTGCGGTCACGTGGTCCAACAGCCCGTGATTACAATAGACAATAACTTCATGGTTATAATGTGAGTCGAATGCGCAAAGGTTAAGTATCTAAAAGTTTTTTTTTTCAGTGTTTCAAAAGTTCAAACATTGAACAACTCATTTATCAATTAATTTCTCAGATTTTTATACTTTATTACGTTACGATGTAATAGAAAAACCTCATGATCAAAAAATGTTGTTTGTAAGTCCAAGGTTTTTCTAGATTAAAACTTTTCTTTTGTTTACGGAAAAGAAAATGATGGCTTGTGAATTCATAAACATGCTTGGATTCATTTCATTCAAGAAGTTAAGCTAGCTTAGTCAAAACTGAAACATTTTGAAAATATTTTACTGTGGTATTAAATGGTTAAATTAAGAATAAATTTAACAGGTTTCAACGCTTTGAGCGTTAATGATTTCTTGAAGCAAATTGTTCAGGGTGTTAGCTATCGAAAAATACCTTACGGTGATGATTTTTAATTCAATAGCGAGCTTGAATCAATTTTGATTAATATTAATCATACCCGCCAACGCTTTCAGTAGTGTTTTCAAAATTCTTTAGTGTCAGCAAATCTTGGAATAGGTGTTCAAATGAGAATCAAACGATATACATTTTTACTTCCTAAATTGGTAGTAGGCTCATGCAGAGGCTACTAGGTGATGCCAATGCGCCAATATTATTCGTTTTATGCAGTTATTCACCTTTGGCTTTGGCCATTATAACAAATGTTTCAACTTCACGAAAATTCAGCTCTAATTAACGAAACTTAGATCGCGTGCCCGTTGTGTTGTCTTAGGATAACAACGTGTCAATCTTCGAACAATCCACTCTGCTGACACCCGACCTAAGAAAATCAAGCTTTTATTGAAAGTGCAAGGTTCTTTATATTTTTGGCGTAGTCTCTGTTTTCCTTCCATTAGCATTTCATTTAAATAGACATTAAAGTTTAACAACCATCTCCTGCAAGTACAAACAGATTTTTCAGTTTTCTATATTGATGTTTAACACTATTCGACAACCTGCATCGTGAAATAGGGAGTTTCTCTTAAGTCCGACTAAAAAACGTCCAATGCTTTTTATAAACCTATGTCATTAAGGGTTTATCCGGTGTTCTGAATAAAGTAGTTTTTCTGTAACGATAAGTGAAATCTTGTAAAAATTTTTACCTCGTGTTTTTGATGTCTACTTTATAATTGTACATACGTCAATACACCTATAAAAGATTGTTGATTTTTTAAACTGCTTATGCAATTCTGGTTGTGAAAACGAGGTATACCAAAACTTGACACGTTTTAGATTGAGTATTTGGTACGATGTTTTGAAAAGCACAAAGAGTGACTCTCCACAATAAAGCACACGAGGAGGTTATTTATATCTTGTTTATTCTTGGATTAGAAATCCCCAGTAACACAAAATAATCCAAGATTATCAATATCATGAAAAGAGTCGCAGTCTCTCGCGCATTAATTGAGGTTTAGGTAATTGGTGGAGTTTTCTTTTTCTTCTTGATACCACTAAATCCCTCCTTAAATTATTAAAAAGAAAACACACAATTAACCACTTTCCTGCTTAATTTTCAAGAGTCACCCGACGTCATGAAAATTGTAAACTGCAGATTTTGTCTTACTCTTCCAACATTTACAAACATCTACTCAGTTTTTAGAAGAGTGGAATAAAAGGATCAAACGTATGAAAGAATAACAATAAACGTTTTTTTTTTCTTTAAAAAGAACTAGATGAATGGTCACTTTATATAGGATTTCATCAACTGGTTCAAAAGTTAAAATGAATAATAACACCAATCATTTCTACTCTTCAATACAAACAAAACAAATGTCACTTAGAGTTTCATCCACTGGCTTAAAATTTAAAATAAAGAACAAAAATCATTGCTGGTTTTCAAGTTAAGCAAAATAAATAGTTTCTTTATAAACTAACCTAACGTTAACATTCTGCCAGCTGGGAGATTAGCATTTAGAAATCACTTTCCTTTCTAAGATTCAATCACCCAAACTATAAGGCATTTACAAGAAAGGTCTTTGTTAACTTAAAACGTTTCGGAAACAATAGCGTTTTTCAATTACGTTTGAAAAATCAGCTTGTCACTTTTAGCGGTTTTCTATCAGATTTGCGTACTTGGTGCTATAAGTAATGCAGCGCAACTTTCACCTCGAGCTATTTGGTATGTACTGATTAAAAACTTTTTATTTCATACTCGCCAGTTGGTTGACGTTTTCAGGAGGCCTGCTTACCAGAAAAAAAAACAAAAATTACTCGCCATTGGCGATCTGTTGGATAGAAATTAATCAACTAGTACCAAAAACGTTGACGCGTTCTTGGTTTATTCGAAGCTGAATTTAGAAGGATAAGACGTAAAATTAGATAGATTAATAGATAGATTCATATACGCCGCTACAGTTAAGAAAACAAACAGTAATTATATGTCGAAAGCAAACATATAAGAGCGCACAGACCAGTTCTTTTCATTGCCACCTGCTACCATTGTTCTCTAAGATGCTGTATGGGGATGACTTGCACATGGACAAACTCTCGCGATGTAAACAAAAGATAGCTTTATTCGGCTTTCTTTGTTCACCAACCAGTTTTCATATTTAATTATATCAACAGTTTGAGCGTAGACAAAGCAGGACCACTTGTTTTCTTATAAAAAAAACTTTTGGCACTTCATGAATACTTTTGATTTGTGTCTTGCAGTTTGTCGCTTATACCTATTATCAACTTGTATTCTGTATCATAAAGACAAAACTAATATAAGAAAGGAACAATTCTATGTGTAAACAATGTGTATTTTAGCGTTTATATAAGATTGTATACTCTTTATTGAAAACCCTGTTAGTTATATGTCGTAGTCTTAGTCATATAAGTCTCTTCGAAATACATGTTCTATTACTTTAAAATAGATTTATTTTTCTAAGCATCTTAAAGAGGAAAATTTTATATAAGCAGCCATTTTCCTCTGCTCTCAGAAAGGGCTACATAAGTCTCGTAACGCCTGCACTGTCAAATTTACGGAGATGATCGTAAAAAATACCAGCATCGAGTTGTCTGAATTAGATGCGTTGTGATTGCAAACTGGTGCACCTTAAAATGTTTGCCAATTACTATTTAATCTGATATTCTTTTCCTCTTTCCAGCTTCCATGCAGAATAAAATTAATCTCTGGATTGGCTTGCTTTCGAATGAGTTTCAAACAAAGATCTTTACCCTCTCTAAAAACGAATGAGTTTCAAACAAAGATCTTTACAGTCTCTAAAAAACTTATGTGAGTGATATCAGGCTATGTCTGCCTGGTTTTCACATATAGTTATTAACCCTTTTAGTCCCAGTCAGTTATCAACACCCAACTTAATTCTCCTTACATAACACAAAAAAATAGACATATGGTTATGAGAAAGTGAGAATTGATCAAACAAAGCAAACTACTAAAAATTAAAATTCTCACAAACTTATTCAGTGAAAAGTATGGGCTCGAGCTGGGAGAATTTAACAGTACAACTGGGATTGAAAGGGTTAAAATAAAAAACGAAGGCATTCTATAAGGCTATTGTTGCCGTTGTTTTGCTCATTTTTATTTGCTAGATGGAAAACAAGCAACATTGAATGTTCATGGAGATGTACATACTCCTTACGGTTTCCCTGTTTTTAACCAACCAAACAACCTTTGTTTCTTATATGAGTGTTTTACTTTCAGATTTGCCTTATCAGTGCCATACGTAGTTTTGGGGCTCCTGGACATGTGTTGTTATTAGTAAGATTAACTGATTGCCATGTTTAATTTTGGGTCAAGTTTACGCTTTCTCAGAACGTTCTTTCGTTGGCGTTATTCAATAACGCTGGTGAAAGATATGAAAGTTTATCGCTTATCAGATTTTTAATTTTACTCCTTAGATTTCCAAAAGTGTCTCCAACACCTTTTCCGGTCTATGGCCACGTGCCAAACATGATACCAGGTTGGATGGCGCAGGGTTAATTAGATAAGCCGGCACGCTGTTACGACCAAAAATGCCGATCTGTATGCTAGGTGATGTATCTGACAAGCTGGAAGCTGTCGACATCGGGGCGTCATACCGTAGTTGCTCGGGTTTGCGAAAAGTTACCGCCTTATCTTTTTATAGTATTTATACTTAGTTGTTTGCTTAAAATTTTTATTGTTTCAGCTAAAACCCTCCCTTCCCCAATTTTCTTTCTATAGTATAAATGAAATTGAAAAACATATAGATACTTTTTAAGTTTCTTTTCCCAAATTCGTGAAATATCAGGAAAGCGACAAACATTAAATCTCGCTATAAAAAAAACTATCAAGGTTGTCAAAATGTACTGAGTTTTAATGGGTTGAATGTTCAAATCGGGTGAAATGACTTGTGGTGAAATGGAGTGAGTTAATCAGAAATGACGTAAGATGCGATATAATAAGATAAGGATAAGGTGAAGTGGGTAAGACGAGGTAAAATTAGATGAGGTAAAATGAAGTTAGGTAAGTCGAGGTGAAGTTAGATCAGGTAAGGTGAAATTGGGTAAGACGTGGTCAAGTGAGATGAGGTAAGGTGAAGTTGGGTAAGATAAGGTAAAGTGAGATGAGGTAAGGTGAACTTGGGTAAGACGAGGTAAAGTGAGATGAGTTAAGATGAAGTTGGTTAAGATGAGATGAAGTGAGATGAGGTAAGGTGAAGTTGGTTAAGTTGAGATGAAGTGAGATGAGGTAAGGTGAAGTTGGGTAAGACGAGGTAAAGTGAGATGAGGTAAGATGAAGTTGGGTAAAATGAGGTAAAGTGAGATGAGGTAAGATGAAGTTGGGTAAAATGAGGTAAAGTGAGATGAGGTAAGATGAAGTTGGGTAA
>JAOBBB020025656.1:0-15369 GCA_025331005.2 Zoanthus gigantus | reverse complement strand
TTTCGGTAAGTATATTAAATCAATGAAAAGTTTACATTTTTAGAAAGAAAATTTTGGGCTTTAGTTTCCCTTTAAAAATCAAAGAATCTTCTTCTCGAGCGCTACTACGGCGGAGGCATACAGAAAGTGAGATGACGCTTTAACAACAGATTTTAAAAGTCGGTCTGAAAGTTTTTCTTCAGTTACATTAAAACGATCCAAACTCCGGTAACTGCAAACTGGTCATTTATTATAGTCTAAACAATTTCTGTCTTGCAAACAGGTTTTGTGTGTTCATTTATATTCAACCGACAATTATTTCTTACGTTGCTGTGTTTTAGTTTTTTGAAAAATTTTTTTTATCAATTTGTTATGCTTCTTGTCTTTACTCAATAAGATTGCTTTTAATAGTTTAACAGATTGTATATTGCATAAATCTATTCAAAAATGTTACAATTTGCCGCACCAGACAACTTGCACATTTTACCCAATTTTGATTGACAAGCCAAATACAAAGAGGCAATTAGTTTTTCCCATCCACTGGTAGACGAAGAATTCGAAAAAACTTTATTTTTGGTCAGGACAGTCTTTACTCTTCCCCCTCCATCCTACCCACCCCAGTACCTTTTTTAACTCCCACCAGTCTTTTCTCTCGAATTTTTGATTTTTTTCACCTTCTGACAAGACCGCCAGCTTCGCAGGCTATTTTTGATGTATTAAAGAATTAACCTTTTTCCTACAGGCAACCCTGTGTACAGGGTTTAGTTTAAATTATACTCTGATACCTTTGAATTGTCTCTTCTTGTTCTTTAACCATGTGTGCTAATTGGGTAAATATTGAGCCAAGCTCTACTATGGTTGACTCAATGCTTTCCATTGCTGATGAACGAGACTGAATATATTCCTCCTGAAAACACAAGTAGTCAGCAAGCGAGTCAGTAACTAACCACTGCTCGAGCTTTTTGGACTACCTCTATTACTCTAACTTTGAATTGTTAAATAGTTTGCGCTCGGCTTGAAATAAATAAATAAAAAAACTTCACCACTATTAAGCCAATAATACATAGAGAATTCTTTTCCGTACCTTTGGGTTTTGAGGAGAATTTTAGTATTAACTTTATTTGGGTAGTCTTTTCTGCTTACACTCACACACTCACTCACTATCCATTAGCGTCACTGATCCACTGAGTTCGCGGGTGTGACGTTGAATGGTTTTTGTTTTGCTCCTCCACAAGGCGCGATTTTCTGCGTCCTCCACTCTCAGGCCGGAAAGCTTGAGGTCATTCCTCAGGACCTCACACCAGGTCTTTCTTGGCCTGCCACGGGACCTAAGTTCACCATCATCCAGAGAACAAACCCTTCCAATCCATGATGTGCTCCGCTGGACATGGCCAAACCATCTAAGACGCTTACGTCTGAGGGCAACATCCAAATCATCAATGCCGAGCCTCAGACGGAGGTCCTGAGTGTTGATGACATCAGTAGGTTTTACGGCACACATCCAACGGAGCACTGCCCTCTCATTCCTCAGAAGCCGATACTCAGAAGCCGCTTAGCAGAAAGCAACTTATTCTTTCCGTCTAACTTAATCAAAACAGAGGATGCTACTAAGTACATTATTATACAAAATCCTCGACTTTTCTTTGGCACTGAATAGAATTCTCATTGAGGTCGTTCAAAACTCATTCAAAACGAAATTTACTTTTCTTGACCATAGCAAGCCTGCATTTACTGCCAAGTGTATTAATTCATTCATATTTTCAGTAATGCACTTAATGTAACCATATTGATGTCAAGGTAAAAAACATGAAATTCTTTAAAACTTTATTATTCTTATACACTCTAAGGTCAGCACCAAGTACAAGATTTTCAAACACTTAGAATAAAAGCTTGTCTGAAAGGTCTAAGGTTGCACCTGGTAATATAAAAACGTGTAATTTGTGCAGTAAATTGCTGCAAATGTTTTTTGACTTGGTTTAAAAGTCGCTTTTTTATGCCCCCATTTAAGTCCAGTTTGTAAGTTTGGCATATCTGTAAGCTATATTCAATGCTTTTCCTTCGAAATTTGATGTCAAATCCAGACTCGACCAAAGCCCTGTTAGGCTCAGTTGTGAACCAAAATGAGGGGATTTTGACGTAGTCTGATGAGCAGTAAATATTCGGAGATTTAACCAAATCAAAAAACTTTTGAGGCAAACTATTTGTTTGTTGCCTCAGCATTCATGAATGTTACCTGCTGTACAAGTTGTAACTGATCATCATTGTGGGTACCCATGTCAATAACAGCATCACCTGATCTTGCACCTGCTGCCTGAAGCACTTTTAACAAAACAACAAAATTCATCACAATTAATTGAACTGGAAAAGCATAACTAGGATTTTCCACAAAAGTAGGACTTTTACATAAGTGTGCTTCCCCTCCTTATCTGACTTTTCAAATTGTCGGAGAAACTTTTTCAATGTTTTTTTTTTCAAATTTTTTTGAAAATTTTTCCAAAATTTTGTTTAAAAATTTTTTTTTTTCAAATTTGTTTTTTTCAAATTTTGTTTTCAATTTTTTTTTTAATCAAACCTTTTCAAGCTGTCGGAGAAACTTTTGGAACTAAGAAATGTACCACATGGTGCTGCTCACTGATGATAACAAAATTCCAGGAGAGTTCCAGGAGTTCTCCAGGGTAAAAAATGTATTTCTACGGGACCCAACACCAACACAGTAGTTTTTGCCACAGTAGCAGCAACTGAAAGTTCGTTTTCATGCATAAAACACAAAAAGTTCAATAATGAGTCGAATGCTTTTGCAGGTTTTGGATTGTTTATACGACTGATGAAAGGGAAAACAGGGAAATTATCTGTTTTTCCAGGAGTTTTCTGGGAAAACAGGGAAATTATCTGTTTTTCCAGGAGTTTTTGCGGGAAAACAGGGAAATTATCTGTTTTTTCAGGAGTTTTCCAGGGCCAGGGAAGAAAATTTCAAATTTTCAGGAGTTTTCCAGGAATTCCAGGAGTAGTGATCACCATGGTACTAGAAAGGAATAAAGTGAATGTACTGAGAAAAAGCCTAGTTGGGAGCCAAAGGCAGAACATTTTAAAGGTAGTACAGGAGTGTACCCCATCAGATAAAGGTTTCTACTGCAGAATCACAGTTTTAAAGAACTTAAAAGTTAATGTAATGTACACCACACATAAATTATATAATAATATTTGAATATGGAAATGACTGTTAAATAGCTAGATTCCACTTTTTAATGACAATCATGCATTTGGAACTTACTTCAATGGGTTGTCATAACTTTTAACACCTTGTTTAACTAAGCACTAATAATAATAATAATAATAATAATAATAATAATAATAATAATAATGGTAACTAAGCACTAAATTTCCTATTCTTAACAAGGATAGAAAAACACAAACTATACAATGTCTTACATGACACATGGTGAACGCTTCCTTTCTTTCTCTTTTTGCTTTGTCTTTTTTTATTATTCAAACAAACATTGTAATTAATATTAAAATTATTTCTATAACAGACCTGAAGGTCCTGGCATAGCCACAGATGGCAAACCATCAACTAACCCCCCTTGAGAGAATTTTTCTCTCCTCTCCTTTTGCTGTTTCATATTCTGCAGACAGTAAAAAATAAATTGATAATTAACACTGAGCTTGTTTGGGAAAAATCGTTTCTTTTTAAATAATGTACATAAATTATATAACTGATATTGTATTCATATTCTTACTTTCAAGGAACAAATTATCCTGTGGTTAATAATGATGACCGGATTTCATCAAAATTTCCATCATTTACAATTCTTTGCTACTGAAATTCCCTAAACAAGAAACCACACTATAAAAGAGCCAGTGTCAGGTGATCGTCACCTTCAGTTGTCACTCAACCTCCAAACCTTACTTTTCTCTTTTGCTCAAAATCTTGAATGTTTAAATGCAAGTGGACCCTATACAATATCTATATCGCTCTCCCACCCCCTGCCAACTTGCAAAGGAAAATGGAGAGACTGCAGTGCTTTTGCCTTCTTTGAACAATTTGCTCCAAAAATGTTTTTTCAACTGGCACCAAAACTCACTCTTTGAATGCTTGTTCACAAATGTTATATTCAAACTCACTTCTCTGAAGATATTTTGGGCTCAAAACATAGCACACAGGTAAGATAATGGTGCAAAACTTCAAAGCTGAAACCATGGTAATTATTTAGCATGTTTCAAAGAGAAGGAAATATTATAAAAAAAACAAAACATAATTTATTTATTAAGAAATTATGGCGAATCTTTATGTTTAGCAGTTAATATTTAAAGTTGATTTATTTTAGTAGTCTAATGAATTTCTTTATTTATTTTTATTGCTCAGAAAGAAGTAGGGGACTCCATTTGAAAATACAAACGTAACAAAAAAAAAGAATGGCAGGGTGACCACAACAGCATAACAGCCAATTACTTGAAAGGGTCCCAAGGAAAGTATTAGAGTGGACAATGAGGAAGAGAGGTATACCAGAGGTAATGGTGAGAGCAGTGACAAGTTTGTATGAAGGTGCAAAGAAAAGAATCAGAGTTGGGCTAGAGTTGTCTGAGAGGTTTGAGGTGAAAGTTGGTGTGCACCAGGGATCCCTGTTGTTGCTGTTCGTTTTTGTGATTGTGGTTGACATGGTTATGGAGACTGTGAGAAATGGTTTGATGAGTGAGATGTTGTACGCAGATAACTTGGTTCTGATGAGTGAAACAATGGAGGGACTGAGGGAGAAGTTCTGGGAATGGAAGGAGGCATTCGAGAGAAAGGGGCTGAAGGAGAACCTCGGGAAGACAAACATGGTAGTGAGTGGGGCAGAAGGTGAAGTGTCTGTAAGTAAGGTAGATCCATGTGGTATTTGTTTGGAAGCGAGTAATGGCAAATTCAGTGTTGTGTGTGAAATGTGGGAAATGGATCCATGGAAGATACGCAAAAGTAAAGAGGGTGATCCCGAGGTTGGGGAAGAGATTTTATGTGTGGAACATGCCAGAAGCAAGTTGATGGATTAGTGAAACTGGTGGAGGAGTTATGTGAAGAGGTGGAAAGGGTTAGAGGTTTCTGTTATTTGGGGGATACAGTGAATGCAAGTGGTGGTTGCGAGGCAACTGTGAAAGCAAGAGCAAGAATTGAGAACTGTATGCCCAAAAGAATGTACATGTATTTATTTTCTTAAAAATCATAGTGAAGGTTTAAAGTACCTGCGTTCTTGTTTCCAGAACAGTTTTGAAGTCTTTTGATATTCTCTGAAGTTTATTCTGGAGAAATATTGAATAAATAATATAAAATAAATGTAATAATATGTAAGATGTAGTCTTACCTGAGCCAATAATAAATTAATATTAGATCTAATTCGACTAATTCACACTTTGGGCACTATTAATCCCCAAATGAACGCTTCACTTTCTGTTTTAACCTTTTGTTGTCCCGGAACCTTTTGTCTTTTTAACAATTTATTTTCTCACAGATCTCTATCCTTTTATTTCTTTTGTTTTTTACATACCTATCTCATTGCATCATCTTGCTTTACATCACTATATAAACACCTCTTTATTTATTTCTCATGCATTCACTCAGACAAAGGACTACAGTGATCCGAAACTTCAGTTTTAAAATTCTTTTCACTATGGTGTAAAACTAAAACTATTTGTAAAACTGTATGTGTAGAAACACTGGCGTAGCATTCCATTGATGACATTTATTATTAAATCTAAATGATTCAATTAGTCTCCAGAGTGTTTAAAGCAACCAAATAATTTCATGGATAATAATTTTTATTTAATAAAAAATATATATATTTATCATAATAACAGTAAATTTTTAAATAACAATTTCATCTTACTAATTATGTCAAATTTTTATGGAAGAAAGCTAAGAAAATAAAAATACTATTAATGATCAAAACAGTTTACCTCAAGAGACAGCACAACTGTGTTTGAGTGATTCTGTAAATGTTTTCCCTGAGAACTTTTCTGTGATTTCACAAGCTGTGTGTTTTTAAGATCAGGTAATTTAACTTGAAACATTTGAATCAATAATGTCAGTATTATTAATAATATTATTAGAACACAAACTCTCCATCCAATTTTGATCCGGGTTTATCCCCGTAAATGGGGTTGGCCAACTCCAACTCTCCATCTTGCTCGATTCAAGGCATCCTCCTCCTCCAAACCAACACCCTTGCCCTCATTCTACAATTGCATCTTCTAAGTCTTCTTTGGTAATTATAAATTACTTTAAAACAATCATATTCTTCCCCAGAGTATTTGTTTAAGGCAAACAAATAATTCCATGGATAATAATTATATAAATGAAAGGAAATATTAAGACTCTTATAACTTACACTAATATTAATTTGAATAAAAAATCTCTTGCCAGAGGCAGCAATGATTTTTCTTTTTCAAAAACAACATTCATAAATGTAAGACTGATCTAGAAAATTTACTTTGTGGTAAATTGCTTTTAATTAGCAAAGCTACTCATCCTCAAGTTGAAATACCCTGTTCCAGACAGCTAGGAAAATGAGAGCTGATAGTGATATAGTCAGTGATAGAGGGTTTTTTTTTCTAAGAAAAACTGGCTGATTTTGTCCTTGGGCCTAAAAATACTAACACTGATTAAGCATTCATTGAATTTCAAAATTAAAAGAAACTAATTAGTTTCTAATAGCATTGTCTAAAGAAGAGTGAAGATACAGATACCTCTTGGAGTTGTGTCACTTGTCTTGTCAGGCTTGCAATATCCTGAAACAGTGGAAACCATGCAATTTGAATTCCAAATTACATTAAATAAGCAACTCCATTTTCAGGGTCCGCCCTCAAACTGCTTGTGACACATGTTTGGCACAGGTATCAAAACACCATATCTGGGTTATGATATCTGGCTCTAATGAGAATGAAATATTTGTGTGACCTTCTTTCCTGTGAAAGCTGACTTAGTTCTCCATCCATAAGACAGGATCTCTGATAGAGTGCAATAAAAAATCCGAAATTAAGCAGTAATTCAGGGGTTGATATGCATCACTGCAGGGGTCATTATGCAGTAAGATATGTTTATGCTTTAAGCTTTTATACATGGTCTAAAGAGAAAATTTCTCCTTTGCGCACTTACAAACTTAAGATACAGTATTTTGTGCAAAAATTAAGAGCAAACTTGATTTTTAGACAAATAAAATTTAAATATATGAAAACAATTAAAATTATTACATTATTTTTTAGGGAACACTGATTATTCATATGTTGTGGAAAATGGTATTTTGCAATTTAAAAGAATGCTCAACTTTAAATAGTCTAGGAAACCCTTGGATTTCACAGTCAATAAAGAAACTTAGTTTTCGTTTAAAACTGCACTGCATTAATTAGTCCAATGAAATAAAGTCAGTCTTATCTTGTTCATTTCCTTCACAGGCAGTGAGGCATGGATGAATGTCATCTCTTTTTTGAATTATTACTGGGTTGCCTGTGGCAGCCCAGTCTTAAATTGGGCTGGTTTTCTTTCCTGTTTTTTCATGTTTTGTTGGTAATCAGGAAGCTTGCAAGACTCAAACAATTAAAAAAGTATTCAGTTCAGTATTAAACTGATGTAGCAGCAAATCACTTGAAGTATTAATCAATAACTGTCAAGTCGCCTTTGAGAAGATGAATTGATGGTGCTGAGTTTTCACAATACAGAAACTGTACACCACTTTACAAACAGTTTAAATTGCTTTAGTCATTTAATGATTTCGATATCATTTCTTAGTCACAACTTTGAATCCTCCATAGTATACTTTCTGGACTGTTGGCTTTAAAATAACAACAAAGTGAAACTACTATGAAAATTTTTTGTCCTGTCTATTCTGCTATAAACCTCTTGAAAAAGCAACATTTTTTCACACGTGTCTCAAATGCACAAGTTAATGCTTGCCTGTGATGGCTATTAAGAGTTCTTTTGAACTTCTCACACATAAACTTTCTTGGATTCTCAAAACTTGTGATTTTAAAAAAACAAAGTAAAAAAAAAATAATATGAAAGGGCCTGAGACTAACCACTGAAAAACAGAAGCTCAACTTTGATTGACCAGTTTCGGGAATGGAATGTTCTGCTTGGGTTGCAGACAGACTGGGAGGGAGGCTACACGTTGTTGAGACAATGCACTGAGCAATGATCATTTCTCGTCCTTTTTTACAATGTTCTGGGCAGTGAATTATAACTGTGAAATTGCATAATAAAGCACTACAAATTTTGTAGTGTAAAGACAACTGTCACAAGGTTGTAATATTTTTATTGATTTATGTTTAATATACTTATTAATTTGTAAGAACTATGTGTGATTATGCAGTAATTTGCAAATTATGCGATTGGATGCGATTATTTTGTGCAGGATTGCACCATTGCACAATATCAGAGGCCTTGATAAGAGGTTGGTTAACAAAGTACCACACAGTACATGTGCTGATGGATTTGGATTAGAATTAGGTGCCATTGATGTGTGATGGATTAGAGGCCATCCAGGGAGAGTTAACAACTCTCAAGCTTTAAATTCAAATAAAATGAAATGTTGTGTGGGTATTATCCCAAAAGTCAGACATTATTTAAATATATCAGTCCTTAAAATTTGTGTTGTATTATTGGTTAATATATCCTTTCCTAATTGTTTCAGTTGGTAGTTGTACATGGGGGAAAACCTGAAGTATGCAGCTTCTCTTGGACCACTCATTAATCTCCAAAAGAAAACAGAGTAACTACTTTTTCAGATTTGGTGCTCACTCTAGTCCTTTAATCTATAGCTCAATATAATAATTGCTTGCTCAGTCAGCTAGTACACCTTAATAGATTGTAGCATGTCACCAAAACACTGACAGATTGACATAAAAAAAATTGAGTCAAATTGCTTAAAGCTTCTAATTTTCTACATGTAAAAATTTGGCACAGATATTTATTCCAATATTTCTGGGAGTTTTGAAACATTTTGAAAGCTGAAAGGTGCACTAGTTATGAGACAGCTGCAGAATGACCTACAATCCTTTTGCTGGCTAGCTAAATCCTTTATGACCCAGGTGGCCCATAAAGCAGGCACTTATCTCCGGTTTCTGAAGTGTTAAGAGGATGAAAGCCTTTCACTAACCCTGTACGGGACACTAATCTATTGCAGGCTAGCTCCCAGCAGATGCTGGTACACATTTACAAATCCCAGAATGATGGAACGCTAAGTTAGCTTAGGTGAAAATGAAGGACCGACACACAAACATTCAAATCTCGGCAAACCCTGGATCAAACTGGGGCCCTTGTGGTTGGAAAGCAGAGATCTCACAATTGCACCAACAATGCCCAACTTTAGTTCCTCATATCTCTATTCAGAACACAATTGTCAAAATGAATCAGGAATACCTGTTTTATTATATAGGTAAGCTCTTGAATTTCCACAGGTCGGTCATCAAACAGCGACTTTTTCTTTGCAACTAAAATTCATAACATCAAAATTTAACAGCATTTAAAACTTCTAAGAAACCAAATTATACAATTAAGCATAAAACAGTATTTATTCATGTATATGTAACTTACGTATTGCCAATTTCTCCAGTTTAGTAAATGTATTGCTAATATCTTTCCCAATATGTCTGTAATAAAAAGTGAAAAATTAGTTTTAATTTGTTTTTAGAAGCTATCTAGAGCAAACTGACCATCTAAACTTGCACAACTTTATCACAGTATATGTTGTAATTTTAAGAGTCTTTCAATAGGCACTCGTAGTAGTACTACTTTTCTGCCTAGTTAGTGGTCCTGGGAGAGGAGACTACGGGAAGGTCACTAATACGTTGCACAGGTTAACTCCCAGCAGATTCTGTACTCTGAAAACCAACCTTTGGTAGAAAATCTTGAAAGTCACACATTCAGTTCTGGGCTGAGTAGGACATAAAATCTGAGATTTTGAGTTTGAAAGGCAGATATTTTAAGAACTGCATCAACAACCCGGGTATCCACGGTATTTACAGAATTAATAATATTAATAACAACAATAATAAGGTCATCCGAGGTCACTGGAAAAACTGCAATTGACCTGCTTGGATCTACTGAAGAAAGCTTCCCTCCAAGGAACGGCAAGAATATTGAGGAAGGTTCTTGATACTTAAGTGGGAAGCAAACTAAGGACACGAGCGGGGATGGATAAGAACAGTTCTGATCGGATAGTCAGGAACATAAGGCCACAAGAAATGGCCTAATTTCTATTCAGACTTCCAGCATTTTTATTGGGATTTAGGCTGCTGTTTTATGGCAGGGAAGTATTTTGTTAAGTAACCCAGGAGTTTCATTAAAGGCCAGGCACCAATTGACCAACTTTGAAGACAGCTTTGCTCAGCTGCTTTCAGCACTCTGCAACTTTATATTTTACAAGTTTTACGACTTTACATAAATTTTGCATGGGTGCCAAATCTAAATGTGCTCCTGCCCGATACCTTAATGAAACCTCTGGTGACCTGTGGCTGGGAACATATGAAGTTTTTGCTTACGAAATGCAATTTAAAGAAGCAGAAGAAAGGAGTGAAAACTTTCAGAAATAATAAATAAAATGCAAAAATGAAGTGAAAAAACTTTATGACTTTTTAAATCAATGAATTACTGTAATTTTAACATGATTATCAAAACAACCATACTAAGGCTGTATTTACATGGGACCAGTATGAAAAAGCTTGAATACCGGACTGTAAACTTCCTTTATTGGGTTACTTGAATGTGTAAGTTGGAATGAGTGTTATGTGCATGCCTGATGACTATCTTGCTGACCAAAAATAAACTTGGAATTTACAGACCGGTACGAGCAAAATTTGCGTCAACATGAGAACAGCACAAATTCGAAATTTGTTCGTGTCAGTCCAGCAACAGGCATTAAGTCGTGCTGGTCTGGCTTCTTCTTCCGATCGGTCTCATGTAAACGTGAATAAAGAAACATAATTATGGATGCCGATACAAACTCACACCGGTCCAAGTTCGTGCTGGTCTCATACAAACAGCACCTAGGTTTTATTTAAAATATGGTACAGCCTATAAAGCATATTCATCATTTTCGCAATAAGAGCTTGGGCTGCCAGTGGTATAAGTATTGACAGTGGCGAGATGGGAAACCTTTGTCATGTAATTACGTACATGTAGATGTATGAATATATTAAGTCTCAACTAAATAAAACCATTGACTTTCAAACATAATATAAATCTAGCATTTTAAAAAATGTTTAGTATTTTTTACTTACTTGGCAATAAGAAAGAACTCACTACGGTGCTGCAAGCCATTCGGTCTTTGGTCTGGTCGGGTGACGGGGAAGTTTATTCCCTGTTAAATAGATTGAAGCTTCAGTAGGGATTAGGAGTCTATGCAGTCAAAAGCGGGTAAATCAACAAATAGGTCCTTTCCTTTTTAGTAAATCAATGGGATAAGTAGAAAATAAACAAAGGCAAAAAATAAAGTATTTGTGAAACTAGAAAGTAATATCGAAACCGTAATATCTAATGTCTAACCTGCCGAGATTGCAGCGACTTTACCGCGGAGACAAACTCCGTTGTTCGATCTCTACATGTTGTCATGTCAATTTGCGGAGGTGAAACTTTGGTCTGTGAAGACGCAGAAAAATATTCCACTTGTGTTAATCTCTCGTCACCCTCAGTACTGCCGGAGCGAGTTCTTCGGCGCCGGGTTATCATGGGGGAAACAAGACGACGTTGAAATACTCATTTCTAATTAAAAAATGAGCGCAAATCTTGCTGCATTTTTAGAGGAAAGACACAATTATAATCCCAAGATTGTAGCCACAGAAAGTTCAGGAAAAAATTGTAGTAAATTTTGGTGTTTTAAATTTGAAACTACAAATGAAAACACATCGACATACTCAACTAACAACTCAGAAGGAAAGAAAATGGTGACGTAGAAATTCTTGGGCAAGTCTGCTGACCGTATGAAACAGGAAGTTCGCCTCTAAATAAAACGATTTGATTGGCTCACTTTCGCTAGGCACTAGTCTCCTGCACCTGGCGTGATATGACACCAAGCTGACAGAGTTGTCGACAGAGAAGTAATTAAAGTGAAGTTTCTTCATACAAAGAGTATATGCACTATATCATGGGAGTTTTACTTGCGTAATTTTGAATGAATGCTTTCACCGTTCTTAGAAAAGCCAAGCAATGTAATAAAAAGGAGAGGTTTTAAAATCGAGTTATCTGCCGTCTTTAACATGGATGTCACGCGGTTGCTTAATATTATTGGTGCAACTACCACTACACGTCCGACCAAGATACCCATCTCACAGACACAGGTCGTAGCTCCTGTCTCGTTTGGAGTTCGTCTTGCTGTTACGATAACATTTACTACAGTTTACGGTCTGCTTTTCTTCTTTATCATGGTCCAACTGTGGCTGAAACTGTACTATAGACACAAAAGGCTGTCTTATCAAAGCATTTTTCTTTTCATTTGTTTACTTTGGGCCGCAGTTAGAACAACACTTTTCTCGTTTTATTTTCACGATTCTCGAAAGGCAAATTCACTGTCAAGTTTTCCGCGTTGGCTGATGTACGCGTTTCCGAGCTGGCTTCAATTTTTGACGCTCACTTTACTTACTTTATATCTTGCACAGGTAAGGCCCTTACTTCTGGTTGTTCAGAGAAATAAGAATTATGATTTTATTTTAAAAGTAGGTAGCTTTTTATTAGCAAATTTCCTACTAGGTTCGTTTTTATCGTGTAACTTCCCAGCTAGAAATCTATAGTATCCTGTATGTGATTTTGTGAATTCCATAGTTTAGTATACCAGATAGTTCAGTTTCTAGCGAAATGTTTTTTTGAAAATTTAAGGACAAAAAAATTAAGTCGTTCGTGATTGGGTTCCATGTAAACCTCACCCTGGAGTTTGACCCCTTGACCCCTGATGATGTGGCCAGCATTGCAGTGGAGTCTGTGCCTTCTGAGTTGCTCACGACGGGATAATTTCCGTACTGGGGTGTACTTATTTATGCATGCAGTTTCATCGCATATTTTACTATAGAAGCTAGGGTCTGGGTAAGGTTTAGTTCGTATGACTTAACAATAGTACAACCCAATACGGAAATTTTACCATTTATTCTTTTTGTTTCAATTCATACACGTGTAGATATGCAATAGATTATCTAACTGATAATAGATGTATACCTCCTGTATGTTTCTCAACCCAGTCATTAACTTCGAGTCTCGCATCTTCTGGGCGACGAACAAAATCAGCTTTTGACATTCCTGCATTGTAAAATTGCTGCGCGTTTTCAGAAAACTCGGTTGTTCCTTCCATTTCATGGTGTCCCCAAATTCGATTTGCCATTTTCAACTGGATATCATCGCTTTCTGACGAGTGAATTGCTTCGTGAAATGTTTTAAACGCAGAATGAATCTCGCTATCATGCAAGTTCTGCCAGTGTAATGCTTCTGAGATTTGCTCTTTTGTTTTCTTTCTGGAACCCATGAAAGTCATACCAAGTGCAACAGAAAGACTAGACGGAGAGAAAAATATGTTTTGATTTTTCAACTCTTCTTGCTCGCGCAGTAAAGAATGAAGTTTGATGGCAAACTTGTTATTCGAAAATACTATACGATGGAGATTGTCGCCTTCTAAGCAGTGAAAAAAACTGAAGTAAAACATAATATTAATGATAATGACACATCTTCGACTTGCGAATAGAACCGCCATTTTGAACAAACTTCAGTTGGGAAGCTGGGTACTACTTAGATTGGCGGAAAAAATTAAAACGAGGCTGTTAAAAAACGGAAGCATATATAAAGATCAGATGAGATAAGTTAAGATAAGATAAGATAAACTTTATTAAAGTGTCAAGTTATTTAGCTTACTAGCTAATTGGGGACACTATAAGATAACAATTAACAAATTATATAGATTATATATATATAATCTACTCGATTATTAAAATTATTAAAATTGTGCACTAATATTTTTAAACAATATAAAATATAAAATCAAAAAAAGCAAACATGCAGCACTTTCACCCTAGGATTCTAGGAAGAGCAAGCTACACACTTGCACGAACCGTCGAGCAAGCTAGACACATCAACAGCTCTTACTGTCTTTCTAAAGGCACTAATACTAGGCTTGGTC
The DNA here is from genome assembly GCA_025331005.2 of Zoanthus gigantus. Lineage (NCBI taxonomy): Eukaryota > Metazoa > Cnidaria > Anthozoa > Zoantharia > Zoanthidae > Zoanthus > Zoanthus gigantus. Next base: position 1,270 of record JAOBBB020025656.1, on the reverse strand, counting down.
TGTAAGCAGATATACCGCTTGGTCCGTAAGCAGATATACACTTGTAAGCAGATATACGGCTTGTGTTTCAAATACCGGAGTCACGAATTTATTGAATATTAACCATAATATACCGTAGTCTCTACTTTATTGAATATTAACAATTTTCTAATTTACTATGAACCTTATTTACTAGGATCAATGAATAGTTTATTAACTAAGATCGGTTAGATATGGTAATCAAAGATTAGGAAAGTGCGTTCGAGGCATCTAAAAAACACTGCCGGGCACATGCAATAAATCTCCCCAGTTCGTCGCTGCTTGTCTACAGCTAGTAAGTATTCTCTCTTTTTTACTGTGTAGAACTTACATTTTTATTACTAAATTGTCTACAGCTGTTTCCGTTATTATGAACGCCTGCTACAAGTGATGAGAATACTAAGTGGATGGTTACTTCGTTACTAAAAACCGGGGAAAAGGTAATAAGCGTGCCGTGCAAAACACTTTTTACAGTCTTCTTCAAACACAAGTCAGAACTTACTCAATCTTTAAGGTCGCTCATTCGGAATAAAGTGTAGAGCTTTTTTGCAATTACAATTTTTCGAAAACTGAGAAATTACCTCATCTGAATAAATACTTATAGTAGTGAATGAAACATAAGTTTTAAATATTTACATCATTTTTTAAATCATCTTCTCCGAGCGAGCATGTCATGTAAAACAACCCTATCCATTCACTGAATATCATTTCTTAAAAAAACTTGATAAAATAGTTACAACTTATTCTCTTCTGCACCCAACTCTCAGTTTTGCTCCTTGGGGCGGGCCTCCTGTGTAATTGATTTGCCGCATTTTGAGCTACAAGTATAACTAAACATTTTTCGGATGAGTCACATGCAGTCCTCGAATACTTTTTTTTTTTTCTATATGATTCTATATATATATATATAAATACATAAGTATACAATGTGCCCTTCCAATTACCATCATGGCGAGAAGGCAAGCAGGTTACTCGTAGTCCTTCAAAGAAATTTTTCTAGTTGTTCAAAGGCAGTGAAGCAGCGTGCATACCTCGCCCTGGTGAGGCCGACGCTTGAGTATGCCACCCCAGCGTGGTCGCCTCACACAAAAAAGGACATTAACAATAACGAGTCTGTCCAGCGGCTTGCGGCCCGCTTTGTGTGTGGGGACTATCGCGGCACGAGCAGTGTCACTGAAATGCTCGAGTCTCTTCATTGGCCCCTGCTTCAAGATCGCCGAGAGGATAAGGATCTGGAAATGTTTTATAAGAT
>JAOBBB020025573.1:0-15370 GCA_025331005.2 Zoanthus gigantus | reverse complement strand
AAAAACTGTTTGAAACTCTTCTCAGTCTCAACAAAGCTTGGTTCGAAAGCCTTTTGGAGTTTTGATTAAAAGCCTTTCCAGCAAAGGTAAACACAACAAGAAGTCCACTGGACGACATCTTTAACTCAATAGTCCTCAAGCTCCGTGTAAAAAGCTACACGCAAGGACTTCTGGGTAATTTTCCCAAACGCGACATGATAGATAGATAGATAGATAGATAGAAAGATTGACGAAAGGGTAAACCTAGACTCGGCCTACCACAGGTAGCCCGAGTAATTAATGTTGTTCACATGTCACTCAAGGCGTATGTTGATTAGTTTGTTGTGCGTTGTGCCGGAAAAGATCAAAAATTGGGATTGCAGTAAATATCTTCTTATCCAAAAACATATATAGATATGAAATACGTTGCATTTTAAAACATAGGAGCGTTAGGACGTTTCTTATATCATTGCAGAAGACCTTGTGAAGAACTATACCGTCATGCATAGGGAACTGATTCTCCGTTAAGAAAAGCTGTACTGTAAATAGTTGAAAGTGCGTTGCACGGCACTTGCCGGAGTCGTTCATAACATGTAAACGAAACTAAGGATGTTTAAAAAACATTTTTAAAATGTTTTCTACTACACTGAACTGAGCGAATCAAATGTTGGTTAATCAATAGATATTAATACTTTTTGACAAGCCTAATTTTTTGATAAACTTGTATATATATAAAATATATCTATATACCGTATTTCTAAACAGAGACATTGCAACGTGTACATGCAACTTAAATTGTATGACTTTGTAAGTAAGCGAAATTTCTAATTTTTAATATATTTTACGGATAGAATTCATTCCAACATCATTTTCCTGAGTAATGGAAAGAATTCATTTTTTTAAGTCTTGCTTTTGGGATCTGGAAACTACGAACTTCAGAAGTGAAAAGATTATGTATTCTGTAAATTTCATGCGTTCCATATCTTTGTAAGAAAAAATACGTTGGCTAAACAATTAGAATGAAACAAAATATAAATTAAACTTTAAAACTCATGTGAATTGAATAAAACAAGATCGAAGTGACTGGTTGATCTCGGCGAACGCCATTAGCTGTAGGACGATACTGATTTCTGGCAGAAAGTGGAAAAAAACTTACAAATTGGGCGTTTTCTTCGAAAAACCCCAGTAATTAAATGCTCAAAAGAGACAACTGCTACAACATAAGAAAAAAAAATAGTTTCACTCGATTCATAAACATAACATAAGTATATGTAATAAAATCACGAAGCATGTAGACGAAGAACAAATGAACTGTTTTATGTGATGAATCTTAAACCCAAATAATTTAAATGAAATCTTATCGAATTTCATCCTATATCCTGATAAACTAAAGTCACTATAAATCAATAACTAACAAACCGTGTTTATGAATTGGCTTACCATTGCAACCATTATAGATAGAAGATGCCGAAAATCCATTTTGTTATTATTCCTTGGTCGCTTATTACTTGGAGTTTGATCTGCAAGGAAAGATTACGGATACGTTTAAAGTACAACTTTCTAGAAAAATAAGAGTTTTGTAAAACATCGTCACTCGAAGCGCAATACTCTATGCATATATATGATATAGATTAAAGTTTAGTGCTTATATATGAGTTTTGCTAGAAGTGCAAACGATTGGTTGATAAAAACAAGTAGTCATGGCAACTGCAAACTCTTTATAAAGATCCCATTATCAAAATGTTGTGGTGCCCTCCGTTAACTCAACTATTAAATATAGAAATTAATGGGTGTGTTTTATCTAGCCAATTTTTGAATACGAAAGTTCCTAGTATGTCAAATTGAGATCAGGTGTGTACATACAAAGTTCCGATATGGACTCTGATGGAAACAAAAATGAGATCTCATATAATTTACAGATTAATCCATATCCGGTCATTGGAACACTCCTTTTTGATAAGTAGTTAGAGGAACTTAAAAGCAGAGAAGTTTAAGAGCTGTGTTGGTGTAGATAATTTCAATAAATTAAGGGTTTTATTCTTTGCAACTTTAAACACTTAAACAGTTTTTTCCGTAATATAATACTATTTTTTTAATATATTTTGAGTTATATAATAATAAGATCTTGTATTTTAGGACCGTTTTTCGAAAAATAGTATTTCGTTTATACACGTTTCCCCCCCAAAATACTTTAATATTTTCTTAGTCAAGAATTTTCCCGAATTCAGCAAGCATAAGGCTTTTGCACGTGATTCGTCGCTGCTCAGTTTGCATGTGCTTTATATATTTTTCTGATGAAATCACCAAAATTGTTTGCTAAGTTGACAAACAGCAAGACTTTTTGTTTATTGTTTATAAAGAATTTAACTCTAGTAAGACCTCTATACCCTATATAGGGCCTCTAGTAAAACCTCTATACCCTAAATATAGGGCCTCTAGTAAGACCTCTATACCCTATATAGGGCCTCTAGTAAGACCTCTATACCCTAAATATAGGGCCTCTAGTGAAACCTCTATACCCTATATAGGGCCTCTAGTAAGACCTCTATACCCTATATTTATTTAGAGTCTCTATATATGTGTCTGTATGTCATGTGAAAGCCACCTTCAGGTGGTAACTCGCTCTCCCGCGCACGGCTAAAAACTCAGAGACCTAAATGAGGTAATCATCATCATCATCATCATCATCATCATCATCATCATCATCATCATCAACATCATCATCATCATCATCATCATCATAATAGTAATAGCTTTTAGTTTGTTCGTTCTTTGTTACCATTATCGTTGCATTAGTCATCTCAATTCGTCGCATTTCATTGTGCTTAAAATTTGCTATCTTTTATGAAACTATAAAATTGATTTGTTAAACTGTCTATTTTTTTTACTGAAAAGCAAAGTTTTACATATCACACTTTTAAGTTCTTATTAGTTTCTTTAATTTACTCCATATTCTTTCTATTATGATTTTTTTATATATGAAATTAAATCAAACTTTGATTAAAAAATTGAAAATGTTGTTTTAGTTACGACATGCAGTATATATATATATTTAGTAAAGAACGAAAATGACGTATTTGGATGGAACACATTATTAACAATTGTTCAGTAAGTATTTTGCAAATTAAATGCAAGAATACTCCATTTTGACTCTACTATAGCAGCAGTGTATGCAACTTAAAACAAATATTTTTAGAAACAAAGCTTTGAATAGCTTAAAAGTTCACCTTTTCACAATATTTTCGGTTCTAATAGTTTAGCAAAGATAGATAAACTATATAAATTATTAACAAAAATTGCAGACGAATTTAATTTCGGTCAAAACATTTCCGTTAATTAAAAATATGTCCGAGATTATCCTGCATTTGATGTTTAGAATAATTTATTTTATAAGATTACGTTTTTCTTGACCTCAATGATTAAGTGCTCATTATTTTCTTTCTTTTTATTTTTTTGAAATTTTCTTTACAGTTCCAGCTTTGATAACAGCTCGATCGAATTGCTGAGTAAGAACCTGAAAGGCCTTTTTCCCGCGAGAAGAAGATTGCGTTTTCCCTTGTTTTTCTGTTATATCTAGCGGCCAAAGAGTCTCTTGTACCCAGTATAGAAATCCAAATGATAGCTAGAATAAACTGTATGGCATGATTATATGTGCGATTCACCGGACGGGCTACGTTTGGCCCAGACAAAAAAGGCTTTTTTGAATCGACCTTTTTTTGCACCAAACCGTTAGCTTGGCGAAACACACATATATTATTGCCATAACTTACTATAATAATGGAATAGCCATTATTTTATCGTTTATGTTAAATTAAAAACTTTAGAATCAAATTTGTTTTAACTTATTTTGCGCCCGTGCATTTCACGTTTTATAATCAAAGAAAATCAGACCGCAAGTTTCTTGTCAAAAATTCGTCCAAAGTAAAACAAAAACATGTCTTAATCTTAAAAAAATACACTTAAAGTATGAGCTTTTCATATCCAACGTAATTAACTAGGTTTTTTTGTCAGACGTCCTTGCAACACAACAGCCATCTGACTCATGTTAACATTGTCCTGTCTTAGTCGTAGACTAAAAGACTGTTAAATTTCCCTTTTTCGATTAAAGGCCATCATGCATAAATTAGCTTAGCAAACATTCTGTTCGCAGATGTCTTTTTTTAAAATGCTATTCTAAAATCAAATTCTTGGAATGATAAAATAACTAAAAGAAATACATCTGATTAATTAGTATATCTATAACAAGTTATTTTTTCTTAAAGCAAACTATTTTTCTTATCGCGACAGCCATCATACAGTTGTGCTTTAATAAGTTCATGATATTCTACAGTTTTTGGAAAAAATGGTTCCAGTGTTTTTTAAAAAACTTATTTAGTGAATTTTGCAATTTAAAAACCATTTTTTTCAATGCAGTAACCATTGGTTACTTACCGATGCTGACGATAGTGTTGTGGTAATGTCAAATGAAACACCTTTTTCATGATACTATTTTTTTTCCGTCAGCCGTTAAAGTTTCTCGATTTTGTTGATAAGGGCGCTAGAATATTGTCAGTTAGTTTAGATATAGCACGTAGAGTAATTATGAATAACAAATAGGCAGGTGTGAACTGTCTGAATAACAGTCATGAAATAATTGCAGGATATTACAATGTAAATAGCGCACCAACTTCAAATTTCTTTAAAGATGGAACTGCTGCAGTTTCAAAACAAAAATGTTGCACAATTATTGCTTTCCCTAATGAGATGGAATAGGTGGAAACAGTTTTGAGAAACAAAATTAAAGCATGTATATACTGAGACGATTACTACAAATATAAACAACCTATATCGGACAGGTGACAGTTTACTATAGTTTATCTGCTATAACTGACTAATAGATGACAAGAGATAAGGTTTAGACAAGCAATTATATATGAAATTGGTCATGTTTGAATTTGATTTGGATTAGGATTTTTAAAATGATATGAGTTGAAATTAACTTAAAAAACTGTTTTAATAGCGAAACTTACAACAATAACAATAACATGCAATAACAATAACAATAACAATAACAATAATAATAATAATTATAATTATGATAATAACAATAATATTAATAATAAGAGAAAACACTTCATTTAAATAAAATTTTCATAATCTATTTTTGTATCCGTACTAAATGAATCTAAAATTGATGACACTTCTATCATATTATAGTTTGAAAAAGAATGTTTTATTAAAATTGAAAATACACGTGCACGTTTAAGAGTTAGAAAACCGCAAAAAAGAAATTAAAAAAAAAAACACTACAAATTAAAAAGTTTTTTTTTTACTTTTACTCATTTCGAATTCATTGTCTACAATCTGAAGTCATTAGCGAACAAATCAAAATAAACAAGATATTAATTTTAAAATTTTGTGTCAATAAAGGAATAGGCCGTTACACTCTTTTTTATGAGGGACCAGTCATTATAATTCCGAAAAAATGCTGTAGGAAAACCCATGTACAACTTTCTGTATCGTTGGATCCAGGTCGGACCAAGTTAACCAAATAATAATGTAATAAACTAAGTATAAGAAAAGTTGACAAACAACGACAATAAATTTTAACAGCTATATTTCGATCGGCCACGCCGATCTTCATCAGGTTAAATGAATTGATGAAGAACGGTGTGGCAGATCAAAATATTGTTGCTAAACTTTATTGCCGTTGTTTGTCAACTTTTCTTAAACTTAATTTATTACATTATAATTCCGGGATGAGGGAGATTAGGGGGGCTGGGAGAGAGTTTTTCAGGCACTTTAGTTTCTTATAACCCCTCCTTCACTCTAACAAAATATTTATGCCCCTCCCAAGTAAAAATGTTCGTATAAGCTATATAGTCTTTTGACCCCTCCCCCTTTTGTATTTAAACTATTTTGGTAATTCCCCCTCCCAAAAAATATCTTCACAATTCATGCAAATTTTTGATGGCCCCTCAAAATTTTTTCCGGCCCCATATCCCCGGAGTTTATAATGACTTGTTCCTAAGAGCCTTTTTGTATAAGAAGGTCATCCGGTGAAAATCGATCAAAATTTAAGAACACACTTGAGACCGAGAACTTTATATTTTGTTCCATTGCGGTACAAAATCATGGAATCGGTAAATTTAACATAGACCATAATGCAACAGTGTTTGCAACTACAGTAAAATACGTAAATTACAAGAACAATTTTCGGGACTCATTATTTTCTCTTTTAATAGCTTGTACTTTTTAAACCGTACTTTTATATCAAATATCGAAGCTCTTATCTTCCTAGATACACATACAGTGTACACCAAACATCAGGTGTGAATATATTAAGAACATTTTCAGAACATTTGAAGCTAAAAATCCCAAAATATTTCAAAACTTTCAGCACATTCGGCTCAAAACTACAACGTTTATAGCTGATTTCATTCAAAAAAGCTAGAAATTGTCATTGTAGAAACTTAACATTCCTTGTGAAACTTTTATTATATCGCAGTGGCAGTACAGCTGGTGTTTTTTAAAAAACAAATATCCAGCTTATGTTTGAGGGATTCTTTAAATCACAAAAGACTTTCACTGGCTTTGTAGCTTTATTTGAAATGAGCCGGGCACCTATGCTAATTAGACAAATATTTTTCAAAACAGAGATTCGTCGATACGAGCAATTTTTCCTGTAAAGGCAGAAGATGAATGGCAGCCGTCTGGTGATTAAACCACTGTCAATGATGTTGGTAAGACAGATATCGAATCTAAGAACAATTAATCAACATAAACCTAAAAATATAATTTCACCTGGCTATGACTGTTTTTATATTCTTTTTTTTTTAATCATAACTTCTGTAATCATAAGAACTGATTGTAAATTAATATTATAAAAAATATACTAGAAAGTTCACTTTTCAAAGTAAACGGGAAAAAATGTTTTGAACGAAATCAAAAATGATCTGTCTGCAGATTTATTTTAAAAACGATTTCAAAAGAAATAACAAACCGGACTTTTTTACTGAGTAAATTCTCAATTTACGTTCTTACCTTGTCCAGTCTTAAGTCTTAAGCCTTTGCCTAATAAGCGTTCAGGTTATTGGTAAAAACAACTGCAAATTATCATATCTTTGAGGAAGTTCAATACTTAAATTTCTTAACCAACGCATCAGAACCCACGTAGCAAATCGATATCTCAAAAAGAAAAACGAGGCAGTGATGATTGAATCACAGAAACAACAACAAATATACTTTGTTAACAAACAGTTTAGCCGCGAACTAAACTAAGAGGAACTTTGATTTAAAAAAAAATTATAGGCGGTCCATCATTTTAATGTTCATTGCAACTGAGCTTAAGTCAAAGGCAGTTTGAATATAATTTTATACAAAACAAGTTCAATTTGGCCACAAATTAAGTTTCACGTGCTAAATTTTATTTCGGGCAGCCAGCGCCCCTATCATTGTCTGTACTATTGTTATAAATTTTTATTTCTTGTATATTGTGGGGTAAAATAAAAGTGTTGTTGTTGTTGATTCGAAAAATTTTGTTGGGGAACTATCTTGAAGTTTAGTTCCAAAGACTTTTAATTTTCTAGTTGCTGGGTTTCAAACTAGTGTAAGCCCAATCTAGTAAGGGAAAAAATGGGCGGGAAGTATTCAATTTCGTTAATTACTTAAAGGCAAAGCGAACAAATATTCAAAACAACTCGAGGTTAAAAATGTGATCATCGCCGTAATTAGTGTATGGTACTAACGTTTCGATACCAGCCCTTCTTCAGAACAACTGTAACTTCAGTTTTAGATAATTTAAGGTTTAACATTTATCGGTAATGTGAAGGAGCCGAGACGTTTCTATAGTTTAATCTCGAAAGTTTAACGGGAAAAGTGCGGTTTTAGAAGAATTACCGTCGAATTCGTTCTAACTTTCCTAAATCGCCAAACAATAAAAGAAAATTATTCAATTACAATAAATTTTCCTTTTCATCCATAAAGAAAAAGTACGTTTTGATCTATTTGTCCCATTTTCTTCCAACACAGAACGTACGTAAAAATTACAGTCGAAGTCATTCTAATGTCCCTAAGAGGCTAAATCGCCAAACAAAAAAGATTATTACGGTAAATTTTCCTCTTCATCAACCCCAAAGACAAAATAGTTTGATCTATTTATTCCATTTTCTCCCGGTACAGAATGATAGTCTTGTACCAACACAAGTAACTTGAGTAGGAAAAAAAATCTAAATCCATAATCACAAAACTGACGACTAAATATCTAATATTAACAGTATATATGACAACTTTACCGAGCTTGGGTTAAATCGCCTACCATTTTTTTATCACCCAAAATATAGAATCTAATAATTTTTATTAATTCTCGGATAAGCGAGATATATACAAGTTAGCCTACATTAATTATGAACCAGCTATATTCTTACTTGATTCTTACCTAAGTCTTATTGGGACGTCGTCTCTAGCTATGATGCATGATGGCGAGATGGGCAACCGTTGCCATGTATATAATTACGTAGATGTAGATGATCCTTTTATTATGCTATTTTTGTTTGCTTTTAAAACTTTAATAAATGCAGGTTGCTCAACAGCTTGTCAGATAAATATTGGAGTAACGGAAAATATTGATAAGTTAAAAAAAAGCGCAATTGTACTTATTTAGCGAACGAAATGGCTTGACAAATAAAACTATGAAATTTAGATAACTTGCTTTGTGTTGATCTGCCGGGCCCAGTTCCACAAAACTCCTATTAACTTAATCCTGGATAAGACAAAATTCAAAGACTAATTTTTTGGCATAATAAAAAGTAAAGATTTGTGATGCTTAAAAAAATTTATTCAGTTTTACAAATAAAGAAACATGTTAACTCCAAAATGTCAGCCCAAAACAAGCTATATAGAAGTTAGGAAACCGTAACATGGACTAAAAAGTTAATCCTGGTTTAGCGCTAATTGGGTTTTGAGGAACCGGGCTACGCGGGTCATCAACTTTGGCCATTTTTTGCCCGGTCAATGATTGCGAAAGTTTTTGGAAAATCTACTGATAATTCTTATAAATAGATGTTGCGTCGGTGTTTTTACTGAAACAGTTTTATAAATTGATAAGTTTTACCCCGTAGTTAGAAGAGTTTTGGAACTGGCGTTTCGGACTGTAGTACTTCGTCACTCCTAAGCTTGAGAGTTGAGTTGACAATTTTATATTTATTACTTGCTGGGCTGTGATATAAACTTCATATTTCTTTCAGAGAAAAAAAAAGTTACCCTACAAGTCTGAACGTCAGGAAAACAGTTAGTTTGTGACAGAATTTATAGAAACAGAGAATCGCTGCGTGGAGCGGGACTAAGTTTTGCTACTGTGAATACGGACACAACACACAACAGTGAACAAGCGCGCTGGTTCTCGAAATCGAGTCACAAGTAGAGTGCTTGTTTTTCCCAAATTCCGTTTATTTTTGGTTTGAAAATAAAAACACTACTTCCTTGATAATCTAAACTTTATCGCAATTCTACGGTAGCCCACAAGTGTCACGGCAGAATATACCCACGGGTATTCAAATTTGCCCTCGGCTATTTTAATTTGCTCACCGCAAAATAAATTTACTCACGCCTAATTCAATTTCTTAACGGCCAACTTGGAACAGTCATTATACAAGAAAATCTAAATTTAACACTGTCAACGGCAGCCCTTTTTACATTAATATTAGAAGCATCTCGGTAAGTTTGTGTCAACTAATATAATCATTATTACGGTTGAGTTGAAAATAATGTAACCTAAAAATGAGATAACAAGCAATAAGCTTTCTTAACCATTAAGGTACCCAAGAGCAAAAGAGTCCATACTGCAAGCTTCCCTTGCCTGATTTAGCACTTGACGTTAAGGTGCTGTACACCCCTCAATAAACCAACCAGTAAAATCTTCATCACTAGTTGTCAACTGTAAGGTCCAATAAACATTTTAATAACATCTGCTTAAGATCGATACTTCAAAATGTTATTTGCGGTTGAGGATGACGACTGACTTGGTCATGTTTTCGGGTTGCTTTTGCAAATTTGCAAGGTTTCTTCTTTCGGAACTCATTACAATTTTCAGTTGAGCTGCACCGCTTTATCTTTACAATTGATATTTGACTATTTCTTTTAGACGTTTCACATTTTACGTACTTCTTCACGGATATCTATTAACAAAAACCGACTCCAATAAAGCCAGAGGTTTCGGTCGCGTTCCAGACACGATAAACAGAAAAAAGAGTCGATCCAAATTCCGGAACTACTTTATGTGAGCGGAAAGTCTTCTTACACAGTATTTTTGAAAGTGGAATAGAGGCTAGGCCAACCGCTCAGCACAGCAAAAATTTGAGATTTTTATGCTAAAAAAGTGTAATGCTATCGAAAGATCAGTGCAGTGCCGTATTCCTTTTTCCTCTTTCGTAGCACCTGAAGCAGATTACCATCTTTACCGCGAGAATTGATCTAAAAATAAACTGGTCTCACACCCCGGGCTCTCAAAACAACAATTTGCCAATTTTGAAGCGTTAAATTATCGAGAGAGCTTATATCGAGAACAATCAACTCTCGTGCAAAGGGGGAGTTGGAACAATAAACTGTCATAAAATTATGCAAGGGGGGAGCTAGAAAATTATAGTCATGATCAAACCAAACCATAATAAGAACAAAACATACTTTCAGTCAATGCAAGTCGTTTTGACAAAAATATTTTATTTTTTATACTATTTTCGATTGATCACAATCAATGAAGCTTCTGAACCAATGTTTGCAAGATTTTAGATCGCTCACGGTTCTGTACTGGTTTTAAACTGACTTATTTGACTGATATTAGTTTACTGGGGCGGCGAAAGCACTTTTAGAACAACGTGACATTCTTTAGGCCTAGTAAGTTTTAAAAAGAAATTAAAAAAAAGAAAATAATACAAATGTTTTGCATTTCTAAGCCTGCATTGCACATTTCAAAATTACCATGGAAATGTCAAAATGTTTCTTCAGATATCCTTTTGGTTTCATGGAGAATATGTGATATAAAAAAAAATATATATATATATATGAGCGAGCGCGCTCTGTTCAGTGATAGTAAGACGAGCAAACCGTCAAAGCTAACAGAGGGCTTTGGGTTCGTATCGGACTATTTCTCTCACTTCTTAAAAAACAACAAAAGTTAAAACAACAAGAATACAAAAAAAAAAAAAAAGAAAATACGGGTAACCATCGTTACAAAATTGAAATGCCAAAAGTTTGTAGTAACCAAAGAATAACCGGGAACCTCCCCATCCCCAATTATCAGTATTATTAGAGGGTCAGTGCCGTAAGCAAGCCCCCAATCTGAAACTCCCATCGCTCTCATCCTGCTAATTTCTGGCAACAATTCTTTCGTTTGATTGTTTGATCGTTATATCATAGTGGTTATATATATGCTGAACTCTTCTGTCTCCCTGCCCCCTCCGGTTCCCGTTCCAGCCTCGTTCCCAGGGCTTTTCCCTATGTTAGCGTGCAAAGATAAAGAGACTGGGAACTAGTTCTATAAACAAAGCACAAAATGGCAACAGAGTACTTTTGTAATGACATTTCAGTACTAGAGAATTCCAAATAACTAAACAAAAATGTTGGTAGATATAAATATATAACTTATTTTAGTTTGTTTTCTTCAAATGTAAACACGGTAATGGGCCTTGATTCATCGAAAGAAAACAACAAACACGCTCACTTGCCGAGCGAACCCCATCGCTACCTTCACGAAGAATCTGGCGTCATTCCTGCTCCTTTGACAGTCATTCGAGAGCTTCGTCACACGGGACCTGTGGAGGGAATCCAACCATTGAAAGTCGCTGCATGTTCTTTTTCTCCAGACGACGACACAACATTGGTAACTGTGACAACTCTTGCGACGCCACCGTTTCGCACTTTACGAGCAGGATTCGTTCAGTGTTGGGATTTAGAGAAGCCAGAAGAAGGGCATGATAGCAGTTTATTTACATATTCTCCTCGACCAAACTGTCCATTTTCACCCGATGGCGAACTTTTGTCCATAATTCTGAACAGCGGCGCTGGACAGCTTATTTTAGTTGAGAGAGAAGGCTGCTGTCTTGAGCCGTGTAATATTCAGTGCACTAATGGCGACAGAAGTTTATGTGCAAGGGCATTGTGTTGCGTTTTCTCAAACGACGGCAAGAAAGCAGTTACTGTAAGCAACGTAACCTTAGAACTGTACAGAGGCAGGGAAATCCACGAAATTTGTTTATGGCGAGTTTGCTCAAAACGAAAAGTGAGAAGTATTTGGAAGGTAAGCTGTGAAGTGGCCTTACCTCGATTTGCCGGTCATTTTCATAGCTGTGTTTTCTCACCAGATAGTAGCCTGTTGGCCATTTCTTCATCGCTAGGACAGCTGTATATTGTTCAGGGGAACAGTCTTGAACTGTTTGCTGCCATAGATATAGAGACGATACCCAACAATGCTTGTACATGTGCTTTTGACCCTAGATTTGGACATAAGAGACTCGGTGCCAGTCACCAGAAGGGTGATTTTAAATTCTGGGAACTAGAAGAAAACCCAGGTAAATTTAAATGTGTAAAAAAGAAGGATATTGTAGAAGAGCCAGTGGAATTGTTGACCTTTGCTTTCTCACCTGATGGATATTTCATAGCTTTTGGATTGTCAGATGGGAAAACTTTGATATGTGACTCCATTAGCCTTCATTGCATACATGAACTTAATCCTGGGGAAGATGAGCCTGCAAACATGAATCAGATTGAAGCATTAGATTTTGCAGTTACTTCCCTTGCATTTGCTAAGAGTTGTCAGGAAATTGCTGTGGGGCATTGTAATGGAATTCTAAGAATTTGGCAATTACCACTGAGAATGGATTTGATGCATATTTGCAGAATAGTCATTACTTCACTTGTTTCTGGTAAAAAAATTCACTTGCTCCCACTGCCGAATAGTCTAAAACGTTTTTTACAGTTTTCATATATAAATTTGAACAGAGAATTCTTACTTGATGCTGAAGAATCTCTATAATCTGTAGGACTGTTCAATGTGAATTTTTAGTTTTAAAATATTGTTGTAAAGTTGACTAACTTGCATAATTGTAAACTTGAATTCAACAAGAAAAAGTAAATACTGAAAATCTTATAATAATAACGTTAATAATAATGATAACTTACAATAACAATAATAACAATATTGATATTTTATACTTACTTACTAGGCACAGTGACTTTCTTAGCACCATTAGTACCATGGCCAGTAGAATATGTGGATATTAGTTATGATATTAGTTACTGAAATTATTAGATAAGACAAGTACTTTTTGTGTGTCTTTAATTCTCTGTCCAATTCCTTAATTTGTATAATTCCACTAAGTGTTTGATTTTATAGCTCTAAACTTTCAGCTGCCATGATTTTATTTTAAGTCTGTGTAAGCTTGGCTCTATGCTACATCTTTCACAGTACTTGCTTGGTTGCTCATGTTTTGATTATAACTAAAAACAGCAGGATAGGAATATAGTTTTCAGTGTAGAATTAAGTAAATGCCAATTACATGTCCATAAAAGGAAATAAATTTGCCTTTTCTTTACTTCCTAATAAGAAAACTTAAATGTTTGTCTTGAAATTCATTTGAGACAGTTTTATGATTCAATACCACAAGCTCAGTTTATAAAATGAATATCACATGGCAAAAGATGGCAAGAGTGAATGGAGTGAGATGGTATGGGCATGTATTAAGGAGGGATAATGTGCATGTTTTGAGAGAAGCATTAGAGCTTGAAGTGAAGGGAAAGAGGAAGCGATGACGACTGAGGAAGACATGGAAAATGTAAGTGGAGAAGGATAGCAGGAGTGATGGTTTGAAGAAGGAGGATGCATTGAATCGAGTGAGATGGAGAGTGGGACTTGGAGAGATTGCTGCCAGAGTGGGTAAATCTGGCTACCCCCGTTTACGGTGATAATTCCGGATCAAAATTGGAATTGGAATTGGAATATCACATGATGTGAAAGCACAATGTATGATTGGCCAATGTTAGTACCCAATCCATTTGTCCCATTCCTCTGTTTCTGTTAGGTTTTGATATAATTATTTAATAATGGTTATTTTAGTGAAAGACTAATGTTGCAAAGATTTTAGAATGGAGGCTGAAAGTTCAAAACTGTTTAAAAAACTACAGCAAAAATCTGAATAACACATATAGACTTAAGTTGTGAAAACTCAATTATTTCTGGTAATTTTAAAACATTTAAATCAAAACCTGTGACCAACATATCTTATTGCCTATCAGGTACATAGCCAGCATTTTTTGCAAAAAGTTTTTATATGTTCTTAGTTTTTGTTGTTGTAGAAATAAATAAACCAGTTAACTGTTCTGTTCTTCTGTAGTCTTGCTCATACATGCATGTTGGGTCATCAGTTAGTTCGATTCAGAGGTTAACACTATATGCCACTGTGCCATAAATATGTCGTCAGCTTAGAAGCAAGCATTTAGCAACAGGCAAAATCTAGATCAAAATTCGCCGTTGAGTTCAGTAAAATTTTCTGTTGTGATAAATAGCTCTTCAATTGAATCAAAAAATATATATTCAATATTGACACACTAACTTTTCTAATGGTGTTAAGATGAAAATGAAGTTGAGATACAGACAGACTCCATCTCTTCTCTTGTACATTGCACCAACCCAGAAGTCCTTATGGCTGTTACATTCTTTATTTTGCTGTTTGCTTGCAGAAGCTATTTATCACAACAGAAATTTTTTACTGGACACTGCAAATTTTGATCATGGTTTTGCCTGTCATTCTTTGCTTGGACTCCCACTGAATTCAACTGAAGAGTTAATATTTATCACAAAAAAATTTTTTAATGGACTCAATGGGAAATTTTGATCAAGAATTTGCCTGTTGGTCTTTGCTTGGACTCGAAGCAAATTCAACTGAAGAGTTATTTATCACAACAGAACATTTTACTGTACTTGATGGCAAATTTTGATTAAGATTTTGTCTGTTTCTCACTTTGAGAAAAGTTTACAGTGTGTCAATATATATTTTGTTATCACAAAAACGATTTGCAAACTACCAATAAAAATGGGAATACAACTGCACCAGGGGCTCTGCTAAACAGCGAAACAGGTGTTGTTTTGCATAAGGATATTTTTATAGCGAAACACTGGTATTTTTTAATGGAAAATATTTTTCAACGAAACAGATATACTTTTGGCATATTTTTTCGGCGAAACGTCGTGATAATAATTTTTAAAATAAAAATAAACAATATGATAGGTTGATACAATGGAGCGAGGTTAGTGACAGACGGCATGCAAAGACCTGTGCATGTCAGGTCTGGCGGCCCACGCTCACCAAGTTCCCGCCATGGAAGGATCAAAGCCAAAGGTGGTGGATTGTGAGGGTGAGTA
>JAOBBB020025516.1:0-15376 GCA_025331005.2 Zoanthus gigantus | reverse complement strand
TTTGATTTTATTGAGTTCTGACTGTATACGCAAGACTTGGCTTCTCAGTTCTAATTTTGAGCAGCCTGAATTTTGAGTGGCTGAAGACCTCGACACATAAAAAAAAAAAAAAAAAAAGCCAGCTTTCGCTTCGACTTGCACTTTGGAAATCCTTTTTCACTTTCACTTTTAATGTCAGATTTTAGCAGTTCCTCACCCTTCAGTATAACGACCTGCGGTACACGAAAACGAGTATTACATCACGTACGTCACACGTTCGTGTCCTTTGCATTTAACCACACGATCGGAAGGCTATTATCTGGATAAGCTTTTTGTTACCAGTTGCACTACAAATTAATTCCGAAAATTTCAATTGCTGCTCCTGTATCTTTATTGAAACACTTAGAAGTCCCCAAGTCCCAGATCTTGCTTTCACCGAGCCTTGTCAAGATCCTTTTTCCATGCTTATAAAGTCGTTCAAAAGGATAAAGGAGATCGTGGATGGGCTTGATAACATTCGAGATCATCTGTCATTTTCTAGCTTCACATCATTGGATGTAGATCATTTCTTTGAATCATTTTCTTTGAGAACTCCCGCCCGCTCTGATGTTGGGGTTTCGCGTCGATTATGACGCACGAGTCCCCTAAGATCGATGACTTCTTTCGTGTGACATGAGCCCAATCCTTGAGCGGCAGACTTGGTTGCAGTTTGCGCAAACGTGCAGGTCGGTTTTTGCGACACAGGCAGATTCGGCCTTCCGTTTGGTCCTGCGATCTTTGAGATAGGTCGCATCTTTTCTCTTTGAATGTGCTCACTCCTTCACTGTAAACACCACGCCACCTTGTGCGCTCTTGACCAGTGATCGCTTGCCAGACATCGGTCAAATCCCACATTCCTTGAGATTGCATTTAAGGGTGTCTTTGTATCTGAACCTCGGTCTTCCTGCCGATATCTTTTAATTATCTAGCTTGCCAATAAAGATTGTTTTAGGAATCCTATGGTCCTCCATTCTTGCAAGGTGATCAGCCCAGCTGAATTTTGCTTTGGTAATATGGCTCACAACGCTAGGGGTATCACATCGATTTAGACTGGACACCATATCCCTCCACTTGGTAGCACATATGGAGCGCAGACAACGTTGGTGGAACTGTTCGAAGAGTTTAACATGTGGACGATTGGTTTTACATCCATAGAGAATGGTGGTTAGGACCGCTGCTTTGAATACGTTAACTTTGGTGCACAGTTTGACAACATGTACGTCTCGCAATCTTGGCTAATCTTGGATCAGAGTGAAAATGTCTTGGCACAGGTTGGTACATAACTTCGGTCTTTTTTATACTGGTAGTCAGTCCAAATCTTTCTATTGCACGAGCGAGTACGTCTGTTATATACTGAATGTCTTTAATGGTATGAGCAAGAAGGGCGCTGTCATCTGCATAAAAAAAGATCACGGAAAAGCATGCGTACTGTCTTTGTACGGAAGTGTAGGCGTGTACGGTTGAGTAGGCCACCGTCTGTTCGAAACTGTATGTACACGCATCCACGTCCCTGAAGGCATCCAGTAGCTTGTAGTAGAACAAGATGGAAAGAGGGTTGGTGCGAGCACAGAGCCGTGCTTAGTTCCACTGGTAACAAGAAATGGGTCGGATAACTCCCCACATTCATACACTCTTGCAAGCCTTCCCCCGTAGAAAGATGATATAATCTAAACAAATCTTTCGGGATAGTCAAGTCTTTGTAGAATTCTTCAAAGGCCATTACGGTTTAAGGTGCTAAATGCCTTCGTAATATTGATGAACACCATGTATAGATTCAGGTTCTGTTCTCTGCGTTATTCTTAAATCTGCCTCATAGCAAAAATCATATCTGCGTTCCGCAAAAAGCTCTAAACTCACTATGTGACTCGGGATATATGGAGTTAACAACCTCCTCTGGGATTCTGTTCAGGATTATGCGTGCTAGAATCTTTCTTGACATGGAAAGAAGACACATTCCGCGATGATTCTCACATATCGTACGGTTTCCCTTGCGTTTGTAAAGGTGTATTATATGAAGGAGTCCTTGAAGTCTTTCTAACCAGAAGGTTTTATAAAGCTGCGCGAGCTTCGTGCTCATGTATGCGCCACCTTACTTGAATATCTCTGCAGTTATACAACACCAGGAGACGTCCCTAAATAGGTCTGGTTGATAGCTATTGTAGCTTCATCTAAAGGTGGAGGCAGGTCTAGTTTCTGTTGTGTTTGCCTCTGAGTAATTGCATCTAGAGCTTCCTGGAAGAAAGAAGATGACCGATTCAAGAGGGCATTGAAATGTTTACCTAACGGTTTTAAATATCTGACTTGTCTGTAAGAAGTGTTTCTTCTTCTGATGAAAAAGAGGTGAATTGCCGCTCGTCCTGGGTCCGTAAACGATCCGAAGGCCTTCATAGAACTACCTTGTGCTATATTTGTCAGCTGCTTCCTGTACCTCCCATGCTTTCTTTGCCCCCAATGTGTTCTTCGTATGGCGGAGCTTTTTTGTATAGTGTGTTTTGCGTTTTGCATTGATATACCGAAATTTTAGGAGGCTAAGGTTTTCTCTAATATGTGCGCTTTGTGATAACTGTGCATTCTTTCCAGTAGTTCGGAGATCTCTCAGTCTACTTCATCTCTCAGTCTACTTCATCAAACCAGTCGATTAACGAAACCTACCCCAGACATAGATTACGCATCTCGAAGTTCAAGTTGCATTCTTGAGTATACTGAAAAATTGTATTTTCTACACTGGTTCACAAAATCATAATACACCTCGTAAACTGGGGTTGAAGGCACCGGAATGGCTGAGAAATTCTCACATGAAAAGTAAACAGGTGGACGCGCAGGAAGGCAAAAAGCAAAGGAACCAAGAAAGAAAAGATTTGTAAAATTTTGCAAAAGAATTTGGTAGTGGTGTTCTACAACAGAGAACAAGATTAAAGACGAAAGAGGGACCTTATACTCTCTCACTTTTCTTATGGACTCATGAAGCGAGTCGACACGAAGCGAAATCGACCTACTGCATGAACGAGCTGCAAGGAAAAGAGAAACAACCTACCTTCCCTGCTGAAATTGAGGAATATTCAGTTCTATATCAACAAGGCGATGGAGTAGCCTTCAAGCACAATTACAGAAAGTATATAGATCCTTTCTCCCTTGTAGTTCTTTCACATCATGTTCATCACAACTGCGACAGCTTTCTTGAAAAGCATGTTAAGTTACAGAGGTTGGAGTTGTCAGGGGAAGACAACATTGAGTATCGTGTTAGGCATCCGATAACAACAACTCCCCCCAGTGCATAATAGGAAAGTTGGATGTAGCCAAAGAAGGAAACAACTACGTCTTAAGCCGTATTGAAGAGCAGCGGTTAATCAATGCAACCAAATATATAGATCGGGGGAGTCGGATGAGATGGCACCCCTACCACATTTGAATTCTGGCCGACACACAACCAAATTTCTGCTCTGATTTTCAGTTTTCATTTCAACTACCCTACTGATCCACGATCCACTTTACGGACGAAAGAAATAACTCTTATCTTAAACTCACGTCCTCCCCTCTCGTAACCCGCTCTTGATCTTCTCAACACAAACGAAAGTGGAACCATACACAATACAAAAAGCAATGTTTAGAGGCTGTCTCCCTGGGTTATCCTTCTATTGATGTTAACAACTCCCAGTATTTATCCACATGATGTCAACTCAGTCTTCCGATCGTCCATACTACACAGAAGGAACTGTCTCACATTAACTGCAATCCCAAAAATAAACATCCCTAGGCATTCCCCTATCCAGCTATGTGGCACCATATCATAAGCCTTGCTGTAGTCTATCCATGGCTAGGATCGTATGTCTCCTTTTACAATCTTTAAGGATTGCCTTATCAATACAAGCAATTGATCCTTGAATCCCCTACTACTCTTCCTTCACCCCTTCTGCTCCTCAGGTAGAATCTCCTTCAAATGTTTGTACATATTACCTCAGCAATGACACCTGTCATAAGCTTCCACATCAGGGGGAGACATGAAATGGTTCTAAAATTGTCAACTACATTTCCTTTACTGTGGTCCTTCAAACACAAGATCGTTCTCCCAAAGTTAAATATTCTGGTAGCTCCTCTTCTTTATTCAAGATGTTATTCATCTGCTCAAAAATTTTCCCATGAAGTCCTCTCAGTTTTTTCAACCAAACACCCTGCACCCCATCCCGGCTGGTAGCCTTCCAATTTGGCATCTTTCTACTCTTGCTGGTTACCATATCAGTTGTTATCTCCAATTCTCTCTGTTGATTATCCCCTATGTCCTTTCTGATATTATTCAACCATTCCTAGTTTCTATTATGCTCTTTAACTACACTCCAGTTGTCACTTCAAAACTTCTTACTTTCGTCTGCATCAGGGAGAACATTGTTATTCCTGGCTTTGCCATTTAACTCCTTGTAGAATCTCTTTTGATCTTGTTTGAACATTATGTTCTGCTTATGCTGTTAGATACGTTGTTCATATCTCTTTATCTTTGCAGTATTGGCAATTATCCTCTGTTTTAATCCCCAACCATGCACCGTATTTATCCTAATATTGTATTTCTTTTCAAGTTGTTCCATTTTGCCTCTTTTCCTTAGTTCGCCCCGTTTTACATTTTCTAGCATGTTAATAACTTTTCTAATTTTTTTGATATCTCTTTCAACTTTCCTTTTCCACCAGTGCATCTTGCTCTGGTTCCATGTAGTCTGTCTTAGACCAAACTCTTTACCAACATAGATTCTTGCTGCATTAATGAGGTTGTTCGTTCTGTAATTGTTTTTGTTGGTATCTTGTCTATGATCTCATTAACCCTATTAGTAATTTCTTCTAGTTGCGATGGTTTCCTTTCTGAAATTGACCAGATTATTGTCTTCTGACTTTAAGATCTTTCATATTTCAGTGATTATTTTCCTCTCCTCTTCCGATATGTCATTTAGTTCCTCAATGTTGGCATCACCTTCAAAATCATCTTGCGTCTCTCTTCCAGCTGAATCCCATAATCTTCAACATTCTCATCTGTAGTCGTATCTCCTACACCCTGAACATTTGTATCTTTCGCATCTTCCTGGCTTAGTTTTTTCTTTATCACTTCAATTTCTAGCTCAAACAGCCACCAATTTTTACGTATTGCCCTTGCCTGATCACAAATCCTTTGCTCAGTGGATTCGAAGAGTCCTATCTGCTGCCACCACAAAACATCATTTGTCTATATTTTCGAATGGGCACTCCATTCTCGTTCACAGGCTAGCTTTTGAGATAACACTCCATAACAACCTTGCTGACCTCTTTACTCCACTTCATTCTAACAGTATCAGGATGAACACCGGGCCTGCGCGGCTCACCCACAGGACACCTGCAGGGAGGGGCCTTCACTAAAAGCTCCATTTTAACTCTCATCCATATTAATAAGGATGCCATTTAGCCCACTATCTGGGGAGCTTACTTTCTGAAATTATCCACTCGTAAGAGAGCTGTGAACCAATTAAGACAAAGGAGTCTCTCCTACCCCTTTCTCGTATCCCTGATATGGATGGCTAGGGGTTACTGGCGCTTGGTATTAAGGGTTATTCACAAGTTTATTACCAAATTCCCAGTTTGTGTTTGATGATTGGTAGGGTCATGGCCTTGTGAACTTCTTTGTTCCAACATTTTAGAATTTCATTTTTCAAATGAATGTAGTAATCTATCTTTTCTTGTTCGTTTTTCTTGATTCTTGTATCAAATTATTATTTTTTATTGTTGTTTTATTATTATGTTATCATATTATTTCTATTATTATTAAATATAAGCGAGGCGATTTCTTCCCCTACGCTTCAAAATAAAAGCCTCACCTGTGACACTTTTTCACAATGCCACAGCAACTATAAAACAGGAAACAAGAAACAACACAAAGAAAATTTAATTTCCTTAAAATGGCCTGCATCACCTGTTTCGCCTGGAACAAACTGCCTTGAAACCCTTGTAGCTATTCAACTGTCTCGCACTGAAGATCCAGGGGTTTGATTATTTGCGGCTGATTAAGTTATTTGAAAAATGCAAATTTGTATTTTGTCGTATATTATTTTTGAGTGGTAGTTTTTAATTGAGTTCATTATCTGATTTTCTACCTCTGGCAAATAATTTTGAAAAGAAAGCCCCGTCAACTTTTATTATCCCAGTTTACCTGGGGCTAGGCTGTGTACATACTGTAAATCTTTGAACAAGAATAATCGAGACGTCAATATGTTTAAAAGCAAAGGGGAAAAATGGAAAAAAATAATTAGCGAAACGGCAAGAAATTCACTAAACACAATTTACTTTCTTATAACCATCCTTGTGACTTATGGCGCCGAAGAAATTTTCAGAAAGAGTTTTTTCAGGTGAGTACTTTATTTCAATTTTCAGCATAACTTCTCACAAAATGAATAATAGCATTTTTTGTAAAAATCATAAGGCAGCAAATCGAAAAAAAACTTAATTACTCAATGTTGAATATAATATTCCGACTGGATTTTCTTTTCAAAGAGAAAAGTTTGAACATCGGGTTTCGTGTTACAAGATAAGTTTTCTTAGCATGACGAAATCACCTACTGGGTCGTTTTTATGTGCAACAGAGATTGTTTTCTATCAACCTAAACTGGTTTATGTTTCTTTTGAGTACCTAAAAGATAAAACAAAATGTGTTAGATATATAATTCGAAAACTAAACACTTTGTTATTTTAGTTTTTACAAAAATGTTAAGTTGTTTTATTTTTCACTTAAAATGGTTCAAATAACACTAAAAGTAACTTCAGTAGAATTTGTAAATGGCCTTAAAAATCTAACCTGTTTTGTTACTGATTGTACTCAGAAGCGTTTATTAGCAGAGTTTTATAACTGAGGTAGAAAAGAAGCGGTGACGAAACAGTTATAGAAAATGAAACTCACACCTGTTTCAAACTGTTAGAAAGCAAAGATGTTGAAAACATTCCCCGAAGTAATCAAGCTCGTACGATGAAACCGCAGATCTTATGTTGCTTTTACAAGTATAGCGCAAAAAGTCTTCGATTCAAAGGGTGTTGGGGAAAATGATGATTTGTCAGTGCAGTGCTTTGCTTACTTATAACATTAAATGTGACTCAAAAAATGATACAGGCACTGATATTGTATGGACACCGTATTCGCACAATGAAGTGCCGGCGTTCCGATGACCAAATTTTTTCAAATACCCAAGCAAATATCTTAATTTATACATTCGTTTTATAAACTAATTATTTCGCATTTTTCAAAAAAAGGTTGAAAGCATATTCGGTTTAAGAAACTAGTGTGTATTGTAAAAAAATAAATATGCAGTATATATTCAGGGCTTATGGTCTGTAATGAACCTATTTTGTTAGTATTACGATAACTCGTGTTCTGACAGAAACGTTTTTTTATTCAAAACAAAAAACTAAAAAAAGTAATTGCTTCATTGAAAACAATTTTATCTTTTCATTATCGCTTATTTGTAAATTATTTCCTAACAGCTGGCCTTAGTTCTATTCACATTAAAATATGGTCCACCAGCTTGCCAGCTGGTTTCCATTTGTAAAATGCCGCTTTCCAAAATCAAATTGAAATCACAATCCATTTGATCTTTTACACGCACCTCAAAAATTAACCCAAACCAAAAATAGTTAGATAAGACGGGACTTGATTTGCTATTTCTTCATGTTTTCTAGATAACTGAGTGCATTCGTTTTGTAGTTTCTCACAATATATATAATAACAATTAGGCTGAATACGGTCAAAAGCTTCTATATTGATACGAAATAGCTCGGTGCTTTTCAAAGAAAATTGTTTTTTGATAGGAAAGAAAGATTAAAAAGACTTATCGAGCCTTTGAAATCTCATCATTTATTCTTTTTTAGCCATAAAATGTAAAACTGAGAGCTGATCATTATTACTACAACAAAAACAACTACTGACTACTACTACTACTACTATTACTACTATTACTACTACTACTACTATTACTACTATTACTACTACTACTACTACTACTACTATTACTACTATTACTATTACTACTACTACTATTACTACTATTACTATTACTACTACTATTACTAATACTACTACTACTACCAGTACAACAACTACTACTACTATGAAAACCACTATTACTACTACCATTACTCTTACTAATACTACCACTACTAAATTTTGCTATCATTAGAACTAAAGCTAAAGCTGCTACAAACTACTACTACTGCAGTTATCGTTTAATGCTATAGCAATACTCCAATTATGTCGAACGTTCAGTAAAAATAGTAATAACACCAAGTACTAAAGCTTGATTTTGTTCCCTTTTTAGCTCGTTCATTTGGCGCATGCTGCAGTCCTGAATGCGATTGGCTGTTGGACTACCTGGAGATCGACTCAACTGTTGTAAAGTGCCTCGACAAGAAATGAACATAATGAAAAACGTTTCGAAGCATGCGGTCTTACTCAACGGACAGCATTGTAAATGAACTAGATATAAACGTAAATAATCTGACCTAATCTAATCCTCGTGTGTACAAAGTTCATCGTCAAATAAACTATAAAACAGTTCTCGTACAAGCAGAAGTTTTTCTTGATTTTAATATTATTGTTTAAGTTCTATATGAAAATAAAGGGCCGCCTGTGATATTTTACACACAAGTAGGCTGTTGGGTGAAGGGACGAGTCAATTCAAATGTAAGGAATTTTGTTTTGTTTAGTAGAGTTTTTCCTCCAGTACACGGAGTTGAACAGGTTAAGGAGCGTGCTGTACTAGGCCTGACACTTCAAAATAATTGTAAATACTTAATTCATGTGACGATCAAATCATATGAAGCAAATAAAAGCTTGTTCGTGATAAAACTCTGAGGAAAGAAGGTTATTCTGTATAAGTGGATAAGCTTTTTCATTCGCTTATCACGACAAAATTTTAGTATGTGCTACCTGTATACGGGTAAAATGAGTGCAATCTAAATGCAATTCAACATTCTTTAACCAGATGCTAGAAAAAGAAAATATATGATAGATCATGTAAGTATTTTTGCTTGTCTTGAAAAATATATACGGGGCAAATGAGTCCTCAGTTTTTCACTGATCTGCTGTCGAATTCTCCCAATAACTTTCAACTCGGTTTTTACCAGGCTATGAAGGCACCCGCGGAGATCATGATATCTCACCAGTGGAGATATGTATATGTCATACACTGGATTCTGTGGGATACTAAAGTACTGTCAAGATATGGAAAGTTCAGTATCAATGACAACCTTCGTTCCCAGTATTTGTTATTTCATATTCGAATTCATGTTGCTTGCTGGTAAATTGTTGGCAACCAAGAGCACAGTTTCGGGAATACCAAGACGTGCCAATATTGACTTCGTGTGACTTATTACTGTGATTGAAATGTGGTATAAAAATGATTTCTAGGAAGTTGGTACAAAAGTCAACAATGAGTAGATAGACCTTGATATTCAGTGTAAAAAGATCTTTTCCGACTTTTATAGTTGTTGGAGGTCACGATGTTGTTTTTTGCAATTGTAAAGACAGGCGCTCCATTTTGAAACCATATACTCATTTCTGAGGACAGTCATGGCCAGTAAAGAGCTACACTCCTCTTGCTTTTTTCAAAGCCTTAAACACGAAACCGCGCTATAAAAGGGCCTGTGCCAGGCGATTGTCACCTTAAATTTTCATTCAACCTCCGAACATCACCTTAATCTCAACTCTCTCTTTTATTTATACATATTTTATGTAAAATTTTTACACAAGACCAAAGCGAATATTAATTTTCCTTTCAGTCGTCCCTGATGATGCCGTTGACGGGCGAAAGCTAGGATATTTTACAGAAACATTTTTAACAGTAGTTTTAGGCCTCGCTTGAATTTTAATTTTTATACTTAAACATGCAAATGAAGGACAACATCCACAGCTTGTTGAACCTAATGTACTTTTAGCTGTGCCTACGATAAACGTTAATCAGTAAACTTACCTATCTATATCCACCTAACCGTCTTTAACATATGCAAGCAAAGCTTTAACCAAAGAAGCCATTTGTTTATCTAAGTAGCCAGAAACAAGTTCCGTAGAGCAATTGCAGGCTGAGTTGTTGGGTTTATATTGGATTTATGTCAAAGGTAAAATAGAAGTTATTACAAACAAATAGGTCTCAAATTTTAAATATGGTTTGTTTTACATCACACTTCCATTATTCAGGAGGTCTGATTTTAATAATCTTATTAGAAAATGCGGCACATGAGGTAAACAGATTTTTGCCTATACACAGGAGGTACTTCCCAAATAATAGGGTAGGGGTGAGCGGCCCGCTTATTAACACCCTTACCCTATTTATGACCAAAATCTGCGATTTTCCCTACCCTAATTATAACCTGACCCTTAAAACAATACCCTGTCTCAGACCTCCTATACAACAATTTCCTAGTCCAGACCAATATTAAAGACAATGTTCACCACTGTTTTGTTTTGGCACTAAAAAGAACCCAAGACTAAAAGAGCAAAACTAGATACCCTATTTGTGACCAAAATGGCTAAAATAGTTCCTTATTTATACCCTAAACCGCTGAAATGTATACCCTTCGGGGCGATACATGTCTATGTAGCCCATAAAAGGGAGTAACCCCGCGAGATCAGGGAAATAACATCAAGTTTATTTTCAGTTTTGTACAACACAAACAGAAAGAAACTTTAATGATTCAGTTATGAGGGCGCGCGGTAAGTAAAAAATATGCAAGAAAGGAAACAACGAACCAACGAAATCATACTATCTAAAACCATTTTTTTACGAGTTCATCACGAAATCTAAAATTAGGTTAATTGACACAAACTAAAAATCGCCACTTCTTTTTTTAGTTTCTTCCAACTTTTTCCAAAACTTTGATAACTGAAAGCTTTAACGATATTCAGGATTTAGTCACGACTTTGATTCCTATTGGAACATCTGTTTACAAAAAACATTGACAAAAAGGTTTATTTTATTCTATTTTATTTTATTTTGTTTTATTTTGTTTTGTTTTGTTTTGTTTTATTCTATTATATTTTGTTATATCATATACTCTTGTATTTTGTATTGTTTAATTTTTTACTAACATGTACATGCAGTTTGTCTGAAAACCTCAAAATTTTCAATGAATTTCAAAAGTTTTCAACTATCTATTGCTTCCCATCTTTTTCTTTACTGTAGCCCATTTACTAAAGTTCTCCTCTCAATGTTCGTTCGTACTGGTTTATTTCTACAACTAAAGAATGTAACCATTATCCAAGGAGATTTATTCGTAGCAATTTTTTTCACACTCATCGATGCGTTCAAAGTTGTTCTTGTTCCCGCCGCATCCCCCATAAATAAATTTTTGACACTGCTTGTTGGTGCTGTTGTAATAGAAGCGAGGAAAGTACGCCATACAAATTCCGGGTTCAGCTGGCAGCCGGCAGAAGTCATAGAGTGGATTTGTAGAACCTAGAAATGGAAAAATAAACCCCTTCAGTGGAAGCTTACAGCTGCTTATCGCCAAATAATCAGTTGATCCATGCTGCAAAAAATTTCATGGAAAAATTCAATTTACTCAGGGCTTCGTCCAGAGTGATTGAAGTCTCACAGAAGGGATTAGTGAGTTTGTCGAGCTGTGCGAAAGGTAGGAAAAACAATCCGAATGTTTAGTATGAAATAGAATTTGATAGTTTCGGAGGAGTTAAACAAAGAAATCCGCCATGGAAGGACAACAACAACAAAAAGTTTATTTAATTTCGTGAATAATTTGGGAGATTCAAATACAATCGTCAGTTCTTATTAATAATTCCAGGAGTCTAAATTTTAGTTTCTTTTGAAAAATAAATTTAGACAAATTTTGAAAATCAGAAGGCAGAGCGTTCCACACGTAAGAACTATTTTCTAGTTTTAACTGTTCAACATAAAAGTTATCTTTAGTTGAGAATCGAGTTGAATAGTAATAAACATGTATCAGAAATTTTAGTGAATGAATAGCTAATACTGGAGGGGGCAGTGCTATTAGCCTCATCCCATGTTATATTGCAAGGCCGATAAAAATTATAGACAGAAATAGGGGTGACATTGTGATCAATTAAAAGAGAGAAAGCATGACCTCTAATCTGTTTTGAATAAAGTAGGCTCGTGCGCGCTTCTGGAGCACGAGTAGATTGTTTATGTAAGATTCACACACAGAGTTTCTTCTTCTTCCTGCGTGCCACCCGATTCGGGCATAGGCGATACCCGAAACTAATCTCTGATTCTGGCGGCGTCCCATAGTTCTTATCTCCATTTAAACTGAGTGAAGTTTTGAAGATAGGCCTTCTTCTGCTCGTCCAGAGCTCGTTTTCCCTTGATCCTGGTGCCGAGGCACAAGTCTTCTAGCTTTCCTTTCCAAACGTTGTTACCTTTCAATGATCTTCAGAAGTTTTTGTTCCATTTGCACACGGTGCAGAACTCCTCGATGGTGACATGGTCGAGATAGGAAATTTTGAGTATGCGTTGGTTAAAACATATCTCAGCGGCTTCAATGTTCCGACGGGTTTCTGGGTTTAGGGTCCATGCTTCACCGCCGAACAGCAGTAATAACCAAACAAAGGTTCTAATCAAGCGGAGTTTGATGTTGAGTGAGAGTTTGCGGTCGGTGAAAATTGCTCTCATCTTGTTAAACGCATCTTCGGCCCAACCAATTCTTCTTCTAATTTCCTTCTTGCTTCTTCCGTCTGCTGTGATCATGGCACCGAGATAGTTAAACGAAGAGACTTGCTCAATGGTTTTATCACCTGAAGTAAGTACGAAGGCTGGTTCCGGTGTCATCTTGGAAACGCACATCATCTTCGTCTTCTTACAGTTGATGCTCAAGCCTTTGCTTTCGTCTGTGGCTTCCGCCATTTAGAACAGGCGTTGGCCACCATCCTGCGATGTGGTTATGAAGGCCGTATTGTCAGCGTAGCGATTATTGTTAACCCGAACTCTATTGACGACAATGCCCTAGGGACTTCCTCGGGTACTCGTAAGATTACCTCACTGTAGAGGTTGAAAAAATCCGGAGACATTTAATATCCTTGCCTGACTCCTCGCAGAACGCGGACCCACTCGGTTAATGATTTGTCTGGAAGGCAGATTGCTGCTATCTGATTTAGGTAGAGATCGTGGATGACTCCGAGGTCCTTGTCGTTAATCCCAATGTCATGGAGCATCTTAAGTAGTTCTTTGTGCTTGACCTTATGAAAGGATAAAAGCTGTGTAGAGATCTTGCTGGATTTGAATGAATGGTTCTTTCACAAAACATCTTTAAGACAAAGATTCCAATTGTGGTACCCTTGTCTTTTATTAAGCCGAATTGGTCCACATCTTCTCTTGATCTGCTTATTGACTTGATTGTATTGCACTGGGACTTATTTCACGAGTCTTCGTTGTTCAAACAGATCTTTAATCTCTTCTGTCATCCAGAGTGACGTCCGAGCTGCTCTGGTGTCCACTGGTGTGAATGGTTGTCGGCAGGTCAATTAGGTCTGGCATGTTGTTGACGAAGGCCGCTTTGAAGTTCTCCCTGTTATCAGAGTTGTTTAAGGTGTGGAGATTGAAACTGGCTGCCTGTTTTGCTTTCGGATCTGTTTGAGGGAAAGTAGAAACTGTATTATGATCGGTTTATGATCTTAGTTTGCATCGGCTCCGGGAAAAGCCCTGGAGGCTTTGACAGCATTTCTGAAACGTTGGTTGATGATGACAAAGTCAATCTGGTTTCGCGTTCCGTCTCTAGAGCTGGTCCGTCTCAGGTGATCCTTGAACCAGGTGTTTGTGATCACCATTTCCTTGTCCTTGCACCAGTCTTTTTTTTCCTCAAGCCCAACCCGTGAGGTCCCACAATCTTGCCGTCCTTTCCAAATCTGAAAACTTTTTCATATAAAAAAATCACAGTAACAGACACAAAACTTCTACAGTAGCATTATCGAATTTTTCTGAAAGCATGGCTAAATTTTCAAAAGGAATCTCATTAGAGAACGCTCCTTAAAAAAGCGAGACGTCAGCGTATAGAAAAGTTTACGCCCACAATCCTAGCAAACAATTTTTGTACAAAGGCAAACAAATTATTGTAGCCTTAATTGCAACTTATAAAAGGAAACTTGTAAGAAAACAGATCTCTTGTGTCAATAAGGAAACTTTTTACTAACATTATAGAAATTAATTAGAATTCCTAAGTGGACTGAAAGTTTCTCAAGCAATAAACCATGTATTCGTGAGTTGTTAATTAAGGAAGTCTTCTTGTTTAGCAGTAAAACTCTTAGAAAACTTAAGTAACTGTTTGAATAATTGTTATATTGTGAAATATCTGTGTAAGTTTAAGTTAGTTTCGTCTTAATTAATCTATATTTAAAGCATTAAAAGCTTCGTACGTGATCTTCATTTTTACACCTGAAGAAGGCTGGTATGGTCAAACGAAATATTGTGTATAAAAAATTTTAATGTCGTATTGATTTTGCTTTTCTAATGTCAGCAATAAGCTTATTAACTATTAATTTGTTATTTTCACGAACTTAAAAAAATACTCGTAATTTCACGTAAACACGTGGAATCAAGCCAAGATGCATTACGGAGCAAAATATTGGCTAGAGCCTTAGGAAAACAAAGTTCTAAGAGAAAAAAAAACTTTTTTTCTTTTAAAGCAATGTCAGTGATAAAACTTGTAAATGTCAGCTTAGCTATATAGTTCAGCTCGCTTATGTCTTCTTACTTCAAGATAAAATTTTTATTTATCTTGTTAAATCTAGTTTACCAAACTTAATCGAATACGAACGTTTTTAGCCATTAGCAAAGTAAATAGTTTTCGAATGTTCTAGAATGAAGTTACATTTTCCCGAAATACTCTGGTTAACAAGCGACAGCTTAATAAAATTCATCGAGGCGAAAAACAACATATAAAAACTAAGAATGCACAGAAAACTGTATGTTAATAATAATATAATCAATAACACTCCACTAGAATAAAAATAAACCAATAACTATACTGGTACATCTGCATGTATATAAAATTTAAACTTATCAGAGACATGTTCTGAAGTTTAGGTATAGTGCTGTTTTACAGTAGCGAAACTGCACGTCAATGCATAATTTAATGTTGTATTAGTTGCATAGTATTCATTTTATAAGAGAAACTATTAGCTTTAGTGAAGAAACAACAGCTTTTTTGCCTTTATGATTATTATATATTATTCTTGGAAAAAGGGTGATGTGATTTTCCAAAAAAAAAAAATGCGCCGCTTCCTCCTCTTTTTTGCCAAATCCGGACGCTAAACATAAGTTTTTTCAAGAGAATATGAGATAAGAGAGCTTATCCCCGGACCCTATCAGGGGCTCCACTCGTCGTGCTATTTTTAGAAACT
>JAOBBB020025452.1:0-15377 GCA_025331005.2 Zoanthus gigantus | reverse complement strand
ACACTGGAGGAATTTGCTTACGCCAACTGTCACGAATGACCATTAGCTCAGCTGATAGCTCTAGTGTGCGCCGGGCTAAACCTCCCCGCAGGACTTTAATTGTAACAATTTGTAAACCAAATGTCGCTGACAATGTTGAAGTGCCGGCGATTTGAATAACTGTAAAGATGATGCTTGGAAAGCGAAAGAAACGTGAAGAAAGTTGACGACAATTGCCAAGAAACTTATGCTAACATATAAATGCCGAAGAAGAATGATTTCACGGTGTTATTATGCTACTTTGTCATTACCTATCACTATCGCGATGAAATGCCTGGGTTCACTGGAGATCTCACGCATTTAGGGAAGAAATCTGCAAAGGATGGACCGATATTGCTTTTTCCAGTTACATGTTAATTGTTAGCAGTTCTCAGGTGTTTTCATTTTCCCTAAATATCCAAAAGTACAAGAGTCGCATCTTTCTCCAGCGCGTCCTTCCGCGTTTGTCCGCCATTTTTAAACAACTTTAAAACTAATTCGCCAAGCTAGATTAGTTAAACATGGTTTAAACCCAGTTTAGTTACGCGCAGGTGCAGTGTGAACAGATACCTCGTTTAATTAAACACATTTTAACCATTTTTAAGGTTTGGTGTGAGTGGGGCACTAGACTTTCTTATTGGTCTTTCAATATGATCCAGAGAAAGCAAGTTTACAACAGACTGGAATTTTTCTGAAACAGAATCCAGGGGAGGCTTTCGTAACCATAGACGAGCTACGTGAAATGGCAGCAAGTAATAACAATCATGCCTTTATTTCCAAGATATCTAGATATGTTGCAAATATTGCTGGGTCAAATGCTTACTGGTATAAAGTAAGAGAAAATTTGATGGCTATTGTGAAAACATTCTTTTTTACATTTTCATCAGCTGACATGCATTGGCCCGAATTGCATTCTTTGCTTGGGAATGAAAATGGCACAATTGAAGAAAGACAGCAAGCCTTTATAAATATAATCCTCGCACTGCTGATTTGTTTTTACTCAAAGGCTAGAAAATTTCATGAAACACTGGCCATACAAAACACTAGATGCCAAGTTGCACCGGTTTAGATTTGAATATCAGTCAAGAGGAAGTATACATTGCCTTGGTACTGCAAAACTAAGTAATGACCTTGGGCTATATAATCTGACAAAAATTTCTTTGAGAGGCTTCTTAGCTCAAAAGTACAAAGATGAAAACCGAAATGAAATTACATCACAAATTGAAAATGACATTATTGCTGGTGAGAAAGCTGCAGAAACAGCATGCAAATATGTTGACTGGATACTTCCAACTGTCAATTACAGTCCACTAGAT
Source organism: Zoanthus gigantus (assembly GCA_025331005.2). Lineage (NCBI taxonomy): Eukaryota > Metazoa > Cnidaria > Anthozoa > Zoantharia > Zoanthidae > Zoanthus > Zoanthus gigantus. The sequence continues at coordinate 14,043 of JAOBBB020025452.1, read as the reverse complement.
GAGGGTACATGGATTATACCTCGGACACATCCATGTCAAACGAGCTTTCTTGACACACCAGATGCTGATATGCATGATGATTACTGTGATTTGCTAAATATAATTCAACGTCATACTTGGTGTACGCAGTCCTAGCTATTGTTTAAAAAATAACACTACTGACTCGGAACTAAAATGCCGATTTAACTTTCCAAAAGATGTCAACTCTTCCACTAGGTTAAAATTTGAAACGTACCACAGTATAGAGCAAAAAATTGTTATCAGGAGAAAAGACAGCAGGCTTAACAACCACCAGCAGGTTCAACTGCAGGGTTGGAGAGGTAACTGTGACATCCAAATAGTCATTGACCAGTATGCTTGTGTAGAATACCTAACCAAGTATGCTGCTAAAGGTGAGCCCAAAACAGCAATGCTCAAAGGAGCATTCACTGCAATCATGTCTAATTCCTTACCAAACACAAATCCTTTCTTTGAAACTTCATATCTTAACCTTCAAATTGATACCTGTTTGTTAAGATGGGTCTCACAGGATTACCCCATGTACAGTGAAGCACATTGCTTGAAGAATTCTCTTCTTGATTTTTATGCTTATCGTGCACAATATAGTACTGAGGCAGGTATAGCTGAACTAAACTTTCAGTTTGAAACACAGTTCAAAGTAGTCAACAACATTTTGTTGAGGCTTCCAGACAACAATGTTCCAAGAATTTTTCCCACATATTCACACGATCCTAGAGGGCCAAATTTCTCCCACTATTGTAAATACCAACTCTTAAGATAGAAGCCCTGGAAAACAACACCACAAAATGCTTGGGATAATGTAGAACCATTTTCTGAAAACATAATCAAGATATATCAAGAGTTTCTTCAGACACCATAGGCAGAACAAAATGTCCCTGACTGATTTGAAAAACTCCATTCAGTTATTCGAAGTCAGCAAGAACCAGAAGATCATCTTCTAGATGAACAAAGTGAAAACATTCGCAAAGAATGGATGATAACTTCTGATCTACACAGTTCATTTTCAGATGCCTCTGGTTCAGATTTATAAACTTGTTATGACTGGAATAGTAGCAGGTCAAATTATTCTGAACAGCGTATTGCTGAAATGCCAACATGGATAACAAACATGAAAGAACAAAGAAGTCAGGTCTGTGATCAAAGTTATGAAAACGCAGATCTTACCATCTTAAGTAAAATGCAAGCTCGTGCATACCACATAGTAGAATCGCATTTCACTGACTTATCACAAGTCAAAGATCCTCCTGCTCTGATAATCAACGGAGGAGCAGGCACTGGAAAAAGCTATCTCATAAATGCAATTAGAACACTAACGAGAGACAAATGTGCAATTACTGCAACAACTGGCAAAGCTGCATTTAATATAAATGGTATATCTATTCATTCACTTTTGAAGCTACGAGTTGGTACAAAAGTAAGTAAAGATCTCACAGGTCAAAGCTTAATAAGATTGCAAGAGATGCTATCTGGCATTGACTATATCATAATTGATGAGTATTCAATGCTTGGACAAATGAACTTTGGCTGGATAGATAGGCGCTGCAAACAAGCACCTGGTTTCATAGACAAACTGCTTGGCAACAAATCTATCAACTTCTGTGGTGATCTAGGCCAGCTTCACCCAGTAGGTGATAAGCCACTCTACCATGCCATACCAACCAACAGTATCGGTGAAGAAAGTCACTTTGCTTATCAGATGTTTAACAGGGTTGTCAAACTATCAACCAAAGAGTACAGGGATATGACGTTGTGCAAACTCGTTTTAGAGAGCTGTTCTTACAGCTTAGGGAAGGTTAACTCGACAACCAGCACGTTAAGAACTTGTAAGAATATCAAAATGCGACTAGGTTATTCTTTAGTAATGAAGAAGTTGGCAATTATAACCATGAACAACTTGGAATGATAAATTAGCCTTTAGCTCATAAAAGTATCAGACATTCGTCATCTATACCTAATATAACTTGAGTCCAGAACACTTTTCAGGTCTTGAGCCAATGCTATATCTTTGTAAAGATGCTAAGGTAATGCTCACAGTTAACCTATGGTCAGCTATTGGTTTTTGCAATGGTTCTACTGGGTCAGTTGTCGATTTTATCTATCAAGATAATCAGAGGTCTCCAGATTTGCCTATAGCCGTTGTTGTTCACTTTGACAACTATACAGGGCCACCTCTCTCACAGGATTTGCCATCTTGTGTACCTATATGTCCTATAACTACAGCACAGTTACCTAATGGGATACATGAAAGGCAGCAACTTCCCTTCAAACTTTCATGGGCAATAACAATACACAAAAGTCAAGGACTTACTTTACCAAATGCATGGATAAATATAGGAGAAAACTGAAGTCTGAGAAAACTCCAGGACTCACATATGTGGCTCTAAGCAGAGTAAGAAAATTGTCATGTCGTGCGATTGAGCCAAAGCCATATGAAAGGTTAACAGCTATCAAGTCATCTCGAACATTACAAAATAGACTAAATAAAGGGAAAAAAAACTTGCTGAGGATACCCTCCGATAATAAAGCAAATAAACTGAAAGTGAAAACAAAACTTAAAATCAAAATATAGGGTAATGCGCCAACACCCAAATCTATAGATTGTTCTGTAAACAATTTCAAATTATTCCATTTTTCAAAGGTTAGTAAAAATTCAAGGTGCATCCCCATCTTGCAACGTTAATACATACTAATTTCACTTCCTTTTTTTCAGATCTTGAAAGTTGGGGATAGATCAAAATGACGTACAAGATAAATTTCTTATATCTGATTATCTTAATCATTTCATATGGTGGTAATTGTAAACATTGTGATTTCATTTGCTACTTTAATTTAACTTGGGTATAACTACTTTTTTCACACAACATACGACACTATCTTCACTCTTTCCTTTACAAGAGCAGCTGATAATCATTTGTGCCTCAAATGCTCTCATCTTTTGTACAATGATAGAGAAAATTGCGTTTTTATGGCAGATTTATATTCTATCCTGAAGTCGATCACAATGCACACTGTTAATGCAAAATTATTAATAATCGGTTATGGTTTGCTATTTTGTTACAGAACCAGCACCAGCACAAGTTCCTCCTGGTGCCGACGGTTTATATGCTATATTCATTCATAACGTCTCATCCGCCAAGCACTCTGAGAAAAACGGCCGCATATTCAATTTTTTCAACTTCGTAGTGCAAACCAACGACAATGTCTACAAGGGTGTATGCTTCAACCCAAAACGAAGATTTGAAATTAATGCCATAGCTGTGAGTAAAACGCCCGCTAAGAACTAAGTTAACACAAATGAGCGCGATGAAGTCACGATCAACAACTATACCAAGATAACTCCGCATGACAAACTAGGCTTTGAAGATTCAAAATTATTGTCAAAAAACACAGATGCAATTATGCCATTATCATCACTGTCAAAACTAGCAGCCGAACAACTGATTGCGATGAAAGGGGAAGTGGTGCATATCAGTGGGCCCAAAATGATCAGTTCACCAACCAAAGGCAAACTACGAAAACAGGAGGCTATCATCAAGGATCCCACTGCTTCTGTCAGTGTTACACTTTGGCAAGAACATATTGACACGCTTGAGCTCAGCAAAACTTATGAATTTAAAAACTTCAGAATAAAAGGAAAACAAAGTAACCTGTTCTTGATCACGCCAATGAATGACCCCTTCTGCTTCACTGAATGTGCATCCTTTGCAAAACCACTCGCCAATATTAACAGCGATCGCTTTCAAGCTGTGTCGACGAAGACGGTTTTAGGCAGCATTGCGGGTGTTCAAAGAGCCATGAAGAATCTCGAGTGCATCGTTTACCACAAGAATATCCAGCCTAGTCACTTGCCTTGTTGATTGTTTGCCCGTCACGCAAATTAAAACAAGCGCAGGAACTATGTGAAATGAACTGGGTAATGCGCATTGTTGTGAAGCCATCAGATAAGCAAGAAAATACTTCTACCGTTACAAAGCCTCAAAACGTCTTGAAAGAGCTGCTCAACCAGATACATGCTCTAATAGACCTAAAGAAAGCCACAGAAGATGAAATTGTAATCGCGCTACTGACGGCCAACAAGCAGATCGAATTTTAGATAGATATCAAGTAAATGAAATAGAGATCCTGAATTAGTGTTTTGTCTTCACTAAAGTGTACTCTCAAGAAAAGAGGAAGCAACTATTTGCAACAAAGTCTCATAGTTTACATTACCATGTTGACATTGCGCTACACAAAGGAACATGTCTAATACGACATTTTTATAAAAGAACAAACTGTGAAAATCAGTGCCAACACATGCTTTGTTTTAACTAAAAACAACTCTTACACGTTAGGTTATTAGGATTATCATTAGGTTTACCATGTTTATACTTCACCGGAAAGACGCAGCAATGTTTTGTGTTCTACAACTTCCAGTAGACCTTAACACCTTTCTCTTTTTCAGTCTGCCGAAATTTCTCAGATTGATCGTGATCACATTTTATCCACCACGTGATACGATGTTTATGCACCATGAAATCAGCATTCGTGGAGAAAAAAGAGAAAAGTACAACGGTCTACTGGGAAGAGAATTATGTCTATACATAGATTAGGCCTTACGCACACCACTCAGCAAAGGTATTGCTTAGTGTGATCTCTATGGATACCCCAATTGCTGTATTGTATTTTTCAGTAATGAAAGAATTTCTCTAAAAAGAATAAAACAGTTTTTTGAAATATGATGATGACCGCATCTATTCAGTGATACTTCTGATTTACATCACATACTTTGTTCTCTGATTCTAGAAGCCCAAACAGGCCACGTGATCTCTTCGTGCAAGGCGCTTATGCGCAAGAAATTGATCGCGATTTTGTTGTACTTTTTGTGCACTCTGATATCATATAATATGGAAGACAGCACTCTTAATTTTTTTTTTAAAAAAAAAAAGCACCTTTCGGGGAGAACAAAGAGATCACTCGGTTCTTTGCTCTACGATTTTAAAAATCCTAACGACAAATCGAACTTTCCGCGATTTACAATTGAACGAACGCACTTGCATAATTCATGATTATTACTAGTTCATTAATATTACATCTACTTCAATGATTCGTTGAGTATTTAATTTTTCGAAATTTTAATAAATTCTGCCAGTTCGGTTTCACCCTTCGAAATATTTTTTAAATTCAGATTTTCAACGGTCACACACTACTGCTCTACAGTTGTAACGAAAAGGTTTAGAGAAGATTTTTGTTTGCGAGCATTTTTAGATATTAAAGATACTGCTCGAAGTTTTTATTTTGTTTGAAAGTATGATATTAAACGCAAGCTTCTTTTCAAGTCATGTCAAAAAGTTACCGATCTTGAACAATGCAAATTAAATAATGCGCGAAGAGCAGGAAGAGTTTGATATTTAACAAAAATGCAAGAGAAAAACTTCTCAGTAGTTAAATTACTTGCCTCAGACTTTCGTTTGAGTATTTTATGATATTTACAGTCACATCAATCCAGTTTTTATTATATTTTAAGAACGCCGAAGTCACTGTCACAAAGTGTTGTTTTTGTTTGTGTTGACTTGTATTTTAAAATGCTTCACAGAAGAGTTCACAAGTTCAAAGCTTAAAATGTTTGTATAAAATCGCTTTTGGTTAAAGAATTTAAAGCATTTCCTGTCTCAAAACGCAAAGTTTGATAACAAAATTTACTATACCGTAGAAGAAGAACGACATATTGAATAAGCGATAGTGTTCGTGGCGGCAACAAACTTGCCTTACATGTCAATACTTAAAAGAACCGAGTTGAAGTACATGTACGGTGTTGCACTTTAGTAAAATATGATGATGATTAAGAATGCTCGCGATTACTGCTCGCGATCATCAATGATCGCAATTTTATCGCAAGCAAAATTCGAGCAGATTGCGGTCACGGTGAGTGCAGATTGCGAGCACACCTGTGTCACTGATCGCGATCTTCTCGCGATAAATGTACACTGTTTCTGAGCGGCACCGTAGGTAATGCACTAATAGTGCTAAAGAAGCTGTAGTCTTTATTTCATTGTTAATAAAAAATAGTTGCAAATTTATCATATATTCCAGTATCACATTTTAACCTTAAAGACACACAATATCACAGCAATATAGTACTGGGATAGTACTGTTTCATTTGATAAGAAAACAACATTCTTACTTTCCAGACATTATGTGATCCATAGTTGAGTCCATTTTTAAAAGCCACTTTTCCTTATCTGGAACATAAAATAAATTTGAAAGACTGAAGAGAAGGGCAACAAATCCTAGCAAAGTCCTTTTCCGAGCCTAGTTGAGAGGTGCTTATTTCGACTTTGACTTCCCCTGGACGTTACAATGCAGTAACCCATCGCAGAAAGGCTCCAAGCAGATGCTGGTACTAATTTAATGACCTCAGAAAAATTGGAAAACTGAATGTCTCATAGCAAATTCTATCCCTTACTCTCTTTGATATAATTGAGAACTGTTTTGTTTTATGACATAAATTAACTGAAAAGGTTGGTTGTTATCATCATCATCATCATCATCATCACCACCATTAGCATCAACATCATCATCGTCATTATGATCATTATCATTATCATCATCATCATCGCCATCATTATCATCATCATCATCACCATCATCATCATCATCATCATCATCATCATCACCATCACCATCACCATCATCATCATCGCCATTATCGTCATCATTATCATTATCATCACCATCATCATCATCACCATCATCATCATCATCACCATCATCATCATTATCATCACCATCATCATCATCACCATCATCATCACCATCATCATCATCACCATCACCACCATCACCACCATCATCATCATCATCATCATTATCATCATCATCATTCTCGTTTAACGTCCCCATTTTCCCATCCAGCTTGGGGTTGGGGATGTTTTATACCACTCACAACCCTTTATACTGTAATAAATAGAACACTACGGCTTTTATTTGATTTAGAAGTTATTAAAATTGAATGATAAATGTAATAATAATTATTGTTTGGCATTAGGAGGTCACACACCATACTCAAGGGATTCTTGTGGTAGTCAAGGGTGACCTTTTGTCGTACTCACTTTCAAAATACGTCCGCATTTTTCTGCACCATCTTGAATAGTTTATCTTGTTTTGTTACGTCACATGCCGATGCACAAATGGCAATCACACACCTCGTGGTGAATAGTAGACTTTTTATCAGGAGAAATATATTTTTTTTAAATCATGAAAATTCTTCTTCAAATAGCAGAAATAAAGTTTCCCTACCTCAGTTGCGTGTTAAGAGTTTGTTCTTCGCGCATTTCAAGTTTTCAATAAAAATTGAACGCACTTCACTAATCTATGATTACTTCTAGTACTATTAATAGGGACCTTAGACGTGGACGGGAACGTGAACAACGAGGGCTCAGAAAAATCACATTTCTGGTTCGCTCTTCACTTCTTTGTGCGGCTCATTAGGTTTTTGTTTCTTTGCTTTAAACTTTGTGAAAAGAAAAACGTTTAATGTTTCTCTGTGAAGCTAAACAAATACCGAGAAAGTTTATGTTGCAACGTCCTTGTAGTCTCGACAACTCTAAAAAAGTCTTACCACGTTGTAATTTTAGCGAAAACTTCGTGCAGGTGCTCAGTTCGATGCATTCCAACGTGTAGTTATTGTATTTACTAAATATTGTTTTTTGCCATCGTCCTCGGCGTCGCCGTCCTTGTTGCTTAAGGTCCCTATTAACTGTGTTCGACGTTAGTGAACACAGACCATAACCTTAGTATTTTTGTGGTACGCAAGGGTGAACTTTTACATGTAACTAAGTGTTTGTCCATTGCCGTTCTAAGCACAATTAGAGCTCCTAATCAAAATCAAATGCACCTCATCAATCTATGATTACTGGTAATAGTAACAGTAAATTAAAACAACCACAATAAGGCCATAAGAACAATATGTAACATTATAAATGCAACCTCTTATGAATTACAGTCAACTCGCCCACGAACCGACTCGCCCACGCCAACTCGCCCACGGCCCAACTCGCCCATGCGAGTTGGTCAGAAAAAAAAAATAGAAAAAATCCAGACTCCCGCCTCAAAATCAGCTAGTATTGCATCACACAGAATATGATAATGATTTGTAAATAACACTATAAACTGTATTATTATAGAGTGTTTTCATACAATCCGAGCAGACACAAAAAACAATAGGTGTGTCGGTCATGTTAATAATCAAAATTCTTTTGTTGAGAGTACACCAAAATGGCCGCCATGACGTCAAGCGAACATCATCATTATGATTTATTTAACTCAATTGTGTTATTAATGTACAAGTTTTTTAATAACAATTGTAAATAGATTGGCACAATATATAGTATCTGTGGGTAAATATAGAGTAATTAGGGATATATGTATAAATATCGCACAATTTGAGTCAGGGCTATCCTAAAATAGCTGGGCTAATCAAGAGGATAGACCTAGACAAAAATACACACACAAAAATTGAAATGTCAGATGAAAATATAAAAATATGAAAGTAAATAAATAAGACAAACAGTATTTCTCTAATTCAGAAAGGAACACAGACGGGAGTTTATTATTTAAACAAAATGGGTATATTTATCAAGTAGATGATTAGACAAATGGTTGCTGAAAGAAGAGAGATGTGGTATTTCTAATTTATTTAAAGGAAGTGAATTCCATATTAATTTTTTGAGCCAATAAAATGAAGAGAACATAACCCATACTGAGCTGTTGTAGCAATCCATAAGCTTAGGTTTTTATTACTGGATTGCTGAGTATCATAAGAGTGTATGGAAGAGACATATTCAAATAAGTATTGTTAAAACAGGTAGGAGTTAATTATGAGTCCACTGAAATACAAAACAAGCAGTTTGGAGAGTGATAATATCAGTATTTTTAAGCAGATTTAGCGATTTAAAAATTGGTTCAGAATGTGAGCGCGATTCTGAAAGTCATGATCCTTACATATATTTTATTTAATTTTAAAAATTGGGGTTAAAAAGCTGGGGTATGTCAAACCCCAGGCTTGAATGCCATATTTAAGAAAAGGATACACAAGTGCATTGTAGAGCATGACTAAAATATCTATAGAAACAAAATATCTAATCTTTAAAAGAACCCAACAGCTTTAGACAGTTTTAAGCATTACTGGCTTATTTGAGGTTTCCAATTAAGATGGGAGTCATATAAAACACCGAGATATTTTACAGAATTTACTTGTTCAATTTTAGCATCATTAATTTTAATAAAATTATAATTAAAGGATTGTGTAGGTTTATTCTGATTTGAATGAAAAAAAAATAAGGCTAGTTTTCTTTATATTTAGAGCAAGTCTATTTGCTCTCATCCAATCAGTAAAAGTTTTAAGTTCTGCATTTAATTAGAGTTTCTAGATTTGTAAGGTTTTTGGAGGAATAATAGATGCTTGTGTCAGCAAACAAATGAAATTTCAATATGCTGATTGTATTTGTTAGACAGGGTTTTCAGTAGAAATTTTCAAGAGGAGTCCCAGGGACCCCTTCCTTTTTGAATTAGGGGTCCCAAACAAAATTTCTGTCATCAAAAGTTTATTTTACACCGTAATGTTCTGTCAACCTTGTGCATCCCAGGGATGCATTGCATTTAATTTTTTGCATCCCAATTTTTTTTTTTGCATAAAATATGCAATATTTTGTGTTAATGAAAACCCTGGCTTGAACAATCTTCACCAACCATCCACTTGCCCCTAACTTGCACAATGCCCACCAGACAACATCTCTTGGAACTCTATCAAAGGCTTTTTCCAAGTCAACAAAAGCAAACTACAGATTCTTCTTTTTGCCAAGAAACTCCTCCAGACCTGCATTTGCATCAGGATAAAAATAGCATCAGTGGTTCCTCGCCCAGGCATAAAACCAAATTGCATTTCATCAGTGATTTACCTGACTTCTGATTTGCTATTCAATTATTCTCTCAACCACTTTCAGGACCTGATCCATCAACTTCAAGCCTCTGTAGTTATCTCTATCCAGAGCTTCTCCTTTACCTTGTAACACCTTCTCTCACAGTCTGATTGGTCAGGATAAGATAAACTATAATTATATACATATAATAAATGTTATAAAAAATATAAGAAATTTGTAAAAATGATTAATTACACAAAATGCAGGTGGTGCATTTCCTGTCTTTGACCAGAATGACAAGGTCCATCATACATATTGTGTTCTTAAAAGATGACAGAGGTGATTCTCTAATCATTTTGGGTATGACACTCCAAATTTTGGGTCCTATATAACAAAGTGAATGTCTACCATAGGTCACAGTATGAATCTAGGTATTATAAAATCATCATTTTGTATTACATAACTAGTATTAGGAAATTGGAAAAGTATACATAATTATATAATTAGGACATAAATTATTCATAACTTTATACATGTATCTGTATTGCTATAACTTGTAGTCTTCTATTCTTTAAAGAGCAAAACCCAGCCACACCTAATAATGCTTCATAACTCGAAGACATATCTCAAAAATACTGCCCTCTTATGAAGTAAAACTGATGGTCATCTGCATACATATTTAAATTTATATCTGAAATAACATTGAAAGTAAGATCATTTTGATAGATATTCCATATCAATGGTCCAAATGCAGATCCTTGAGGATTACCCTCATTGCACCTTATGCCAGTCACTCTCTACAGATCCAAGTTTCACTTGAATATAACAATCCAACAAGTATGATCTCATCAAGAATTGACTGTTGTTGTCTTGAACTCCATTGGCTTTAAGTTAAGCAAGTATCAGTGGATGATATAAAGAATCAAAAGCTTTACTCATAACTGTGGAGAGGACACCCACTACCTTGTGATCATCAACAGCCATTGTATATAGTAAAAGACTAACGTTTCGTTTCCTTCTTTTTGAACATCATCAAATTATGATGAGAGATACTTTCGTTTTTGCTCTTTTAAGATTTTGCTAATGCTTGGTGGCAGGTATTTGCTGGCTCATATTTGCTGGCTAATATTTGCTGGCCAGGCATTTGGTTTACGGTATTCATCACTTAAGACATACCTTTTGCAATAAATAGTTTTAACTGGCTCATTTACTGAGTTCTGATCTTTGCAGTTCAAAATTAAGAAAGAAAGTAAAATTTGTTCACATTTAAAAAATGGCATTTGTTGTTTTTCTTTATCAGGTAATCACATTCATTGATCTGGCTGGACATGAGAGATACCTGAAAACTACTATATTTGGTATGACAGGCCATGTACCCGACTTTGCTATGCTAATGGTGAGTATCTGTTTCAAGCTCAGCACATGTGTGCTAGTACTGAGTACTACAGTACTTTGCAGAGGTAACCTATCAAGACCCTTGGGTTGTGGGTCTCAGATCAATATTCTTTCATTATTTTCCAAAATATAGGTTTATGAACCCTTTGCTTCTAGTAAAACAGTAGAATATGGCCCCTTTTTCATCTCAAGAGTACAGTGTATATATAGCTAATTTTAATATTTATTACCAACCAGCTTTTCATATTGATCCTAAATTACTCAAGAATTAGGAACTTTCATCTTCCAATACTAGTGTCTTATTTGGAAATCAAACTTAAAACATACATTCAGTATTTAGAGTAAAACAGGCATTTATAAGTACAGGAAAATGTTTTGCAATCAACAAATTGTAGTCGCTATTTTAAGATCTCAAAATAATGTTGCAATTTGCAAAATTTTTTAGTAGATCAGTCTTTCAGTATTCGTTCATATCATTCTGTGTACCAAGTCATCAACTTTGCTTTACTGTTTGTATTTTGAGGTTATTTTACAGCAGAATCATGTTTTTCTCCAGGATTATCAGATTTTGCTCAAAGGTTTTTAGATAAAGAAAGAAATACCGTAAATCCCGGTGTAGAAGCCAAGAATTTGACCCCAAATTTTTGATATGTAGTTTGGGGGTCGGCTTATACAACGAACACCAACTTTTGAAAAACGAAAAAAAGAAAAAGAGCCCATGATTGTTTTCCTAGCGTTCAAAACACAACGTGAGCACACACGTCTATTTCAATTCAACTCGTTTACTTCACAGCTCAATAAACACAGACAGTATTATGTGAGAATGAGCAATACTAATTGGCCAACCAGACTTTTTTCTGCTTCTCTGCCTTGCAATTGCTGTGTATGAAGTTTTTTTAAAATGATATTTCCTCAAATCTTAATGCTGACTACTCCTACAAGAACGTCAACTGTTTTATCTTTGCATGGGAAATTTCAAGTTCAGCTTTTTATGCTAATTTAAAAAAAAAAAATTCATTGGTTTCAGTTAAACTTCCAATAGGGGGGTCGGCTTATACAGAGGGAAATAACTAAAATCCACTTTTTCAGCCCTGAAAACAGGAGTTGGCTTATACAAAGGGTCAGCTTATACACTGGGGTTCACGGCATTTAAAAATAAATACAAAAACAAACTGGAAGGCAAAAAGGAGGTGGGCTGGGACGAGAAACTAATAATTATTTTTATTTAATGGGCACTAATGCCACGATGGTAGTAACAGGCATTGCCCCTTAAATCTACCATAAGTAATACCAAACCTAAATATTGTTGGCTGTTTTTGCCTTAATAGCCTTTGATATGTATCCTGGAATTACCTTTTCTGTGACACACCTCCATCTGTGTGCTTTTTTAGTCGTGGATATGCGATGTGTAGGAACGACTATTGCTGAGGGTCAGAACATGCAAATTTGTCCCTCACTCAGATCTAAACAAAATCGATAATTCAATGTGAGACCAACTGATACTGACTTTCTGAGATAATGCCGAAACTGTTCTATTTACTTAACGAAGTAATGGCAAATGCAGCAACTAGTAACTCGAGAAACAAATTAACTTATATGATGCAACTGCTGGAGAACAGTCACATTTTATAAAAAAGTTTCTTTTTTTAAAAGTTTAGAATCAAAATAAAATCTTATGACTTTTTGCCCAACACTATTCGTTCAAAATAGTTCCCAGTCCTTTAAATTGTATCCAAAAATGTGTTGCTGTAAAAGGAAATTTAACTATTTGCAAAATAATTCAAGTTTGATGTATTCACGACTCATTCACAGTTCCCTTTGATTAACTAATAAAAGTTCTTGAAAATTCTGTCTTGATCTAGTGCCCTTTGATAAGTGAATTGTCTGTCTGATAACTAACCCCAGAAGGGTTTGAGTTCTAGCTTTGGTAGTTTTCAAGGTTGGGGCTTTGATCCAAAAATTTTTTTTCGCTTAATTCAGCTGTGTCTATTAGTTTGCTTGTTAATTTCTGCCTTGGACGAGATGTAGAGTCATCTCTATTGTTTTTCAAATTTGGTCTATTATTTTTTTTCCTTTAATTGTAGATCGGTTCCAATGCTGGTATAATTGGGATGACAAAAGGTAAGAAAAGATACATTCTGTAAAACTGAATTATAGAAAGTGCATTTCTTAGAAGTACAATATCCAAATAAGAGGATCTGCTCTAGACTGCTCCTCAGCACTGTCAAATTGTGCCTTGCATAACATTATGGCACCTAGTTACAAGGGTATGCCACCATTCTTTCTTTATATCTGCAATTGGTGAAATCTTAGAAACATAAAGTAAAAGAGTTTTGACCCCTTACAGAATACACAAAAGGAATCAAAATGTGTTTTTGCCAAAAAAAAATGTTTAAATTTATATGTTTTCATTTAAGTACTGCAAATTTGAGATGGTGTTTGTTCTTTGTGCCCTCTGTTCAATGTTTTGCTCCCTTCCATTGAGTTTTTAGTCTTACTCAGTTTAGTTATACTGTTGACATCACTACACTTTCATTTTTTTTATGGTCCAGTCATTTTATTCTTGGGCAGTTGTGGTTGATAAGATCTCTGCCTTCTGAGCACAGGGTTCCCTGTTCGATCCCTGGCTCTGCTGACATTTGAATATTTGTAAGACCTTCTTTTCTGCCTAAGCTAACTCAGCTTTCCATCCTTCCGGGGTAGGTAAATGAGTACCAGCATCTGCTAGGAG
>JAOBBB020025371.1:0-15384 GCA_025331005.2 Zoanthus gigantus | reverse complement strand
ACCAACACTCTTGCTCTCCTTCTCCACTTGCATCTTCCACGTCTTCTTTGGTTGTCCTCGCTTCCTCTTGCTCTTCATTTCAAACTCCAATGCTCTTCTCAAAACATGCCCATCATCCCTCCTCAACACATGCCCTTACCATCTCACTCCATTCACCTTTGCCATCTGAACCACTGTTTAAAACTTACCGCGGTTCAAGCTCCCTACCCAAAGGGATATGAAAAGTTACCTCAACATTGAAATAAAACTTGTCAGCTTTTCCATTTGGATCGAATGGTCCTTGAGCTACAACGAAAAATAAGTAAAATAAATATTAAAATGTACATTGTCTTGTGGTTGGCTTATACATTCTCAGAGAATATCAAGTCTGAAGGAGACAAAAAAATTGGTTAGGAGTAATATCAAAACAATAACGCCAAAAGCGTTAGCAACAAGAACAACAGAAAATAGGACTTTAAACAACACAGCAACGAGTAACAACAACAACAGAGTGGTAACAACAACAACAACAGAAGAGTAACAACAACGACAATAGATGAGTAACAACAACAACAGAAGACTAGTAACAACAACTGGAGTAACAAAGACAACAGAAGTAACAACAACATAGGAGTAACAACAACTGAGGAATAACAACAACAACAACAACAGAGGAATAATAACAACAACAGAGGAACAACAACAACAACAGAGGAATAACAACAACAACAACAACAGAGGAATAACAACAACAACAGAGGAATAACAACAGAAGGAACAACAATAACAGAAGAATAACAACAACAGAGGAATAACAACAATAACAGAGGAATAACAACAACAACAGAGGAGGAACAACAATAACAAAGGAGGAACAACAACAACAATAGAGGAATAACAACAACAACAGAGAAATAACAACAACAGAGGAAAAACAACAACAACAGAGGAAAAACAACAACAACAGAGGAAAAACAACAACAGAGGAAAAACAACAACAGAGGAAAAACAACAACAGAGGAAAAACAACAACAACAGAGGAAAAACAACAACAACAGAGGAAAAACAACAACAACAGAGGAAAAACAACAACAGAGGAGTACAACAATATCATGGATAAGAGCAAGAACACAAAACAAGTGTAACAACAAGGGCAATGATCGCAACAATAAGAAGCACAACAGAAGGCAACATTAAGACCAAAAATGATATACTCAACAGAAGAAACAAAACTGAAAAAAAGTAACTGCATCAGAAACTTAGCAAAAAGAAGCCAATATCAACTCAATAATAACAGCCACAACTGAGAAACAAATTCAATAAGAACTGTAAACTATTTTCTCCTTCAAAAAGGTTACCATATAAACTTGTCCCTATAAGATTTCAACTTTTAAGGATAACAGTTCTTATGTCCAGTGCCAAAAACCATCGAAATCTACTTTTATTGATTGAAAAATCATTTTCAGTACAGTTAACATTAGAAATGTATATTTATTTAAGCAAAGCATACAGCAGCAACATAATACTTTATTTTCACTAGTAACAACAAAAAATACACAAAATTATTAAAATGTAATAACACCGTATATATGTATCACTAAAAAAACCTGGGCCTGAGCATGAAACCTCTAACTAGTTGGTGCAGCTATAAATGTGAGTCAGGATTATTAGATTTTCCAGTATTCCCTAATTCTACCAATACACACACATCGATTTTATCCTAAATGTCGAACATTTGAAAGAAAGTAATAAATGGGACGCTGCGTCGGTGTTTTTACAGAAACAGTTGTAAATAGATTTGTAAATTATCATGACACAGTGGAAAAATGGATAAAAGACTGACGTTTCAGACTAAAGTCCTTCGTCGGAATGAGCGTGTAGGAGATGAATAGTGAGGTAGTGTAACCATCTCACTATTCATCTCCTACACGCTCATTTCGACGAAGGACTTTAGTCCAAAACGTCAGTCTTTTATCCATTTTTCCATGGTGTCATGATAATTTACAAATCTATTTACAACTATTTGAAAGAAAGGTTTAAAACGTAAAATCACTCATACATCATTGTAATGTAATATAAATTTCTCCTACCTAATTTGCATATCTAAAGTTAAGACACTGGCGATGGGTGTTGTAATCCTGATCATCTACATTGAACATTTGAAACCATGAAACAGAATTTTGGATTTGTAACTTTTCTTGACCCCAACTGTTATGGGAGAAACTCAGGGTCTGTAAAGACTTATTTTTATCATAGTTATTGAAATTAAATGGTTTGGAAACTTGGCGGCTTTCTTTGTTCTATGTTTTTGCTCTCTCTATCCCTATTGAAATATGACATTGACCCTGCACAGATTACAAAATGTTTTGAGATGTAAATGAGCAAACGGCCAATGATCTACCAAGCCATCACACTTAGAACAAAAGATCATAACCGTGACCCTGCACACAACATGAAACAAAGCAGCATTGTAATCTTCTTTGTAGTTTACGAAGTTTCATAACCAGTCTACTTTACTAACTTTGTTTTTATTTCTAAATAACTTTGAAAAAACAAAACCAGAAACACTGGCCATTATTATAAGGTTAAGACTGCCTTCAAAGTTGTAGAGGCTTCACACAGATTTATTCCCAACTGTCTCTCACCTTGATCATCATCTAACTCCGTAAATTCACTTTTAGGCCTGAAATGAGTTTTAAATCAAAGAAGAATGTGATTTAGTCATGGAAACCTTTCGTTTTCATAAGAACATACAGTTTTTAAAACATGACACCATCGGCAGTCAATGGGTAATTCTCTAATAGAGTCGAAACCATGCACTTAGAACTATCAGTATTTTGGTTGGATACTGCAGTAAAATGCCACAAAGAAGAACCTAGAATTTAAGAACCTGCTGGTGGTTAATGGAAATAGAAAACCTACAAGCCAAAATTGAATTTCTACTAGTCTGTATCTAGCTGGCTTCTGCATTTATACAATATGGGAACCTAAATGACTACAATCGTTTTAATATGTGATTACAAAAGAGATGCCTAAATATAAATGTCAAGCTTCAACAAGAATCTACAAATTAACCCATGACCTCATCACTGTCATCACTGAGGTAAGGTAAGGTAATTGTGCTTTATTACTGTTTTTTACAATATACATCAATAACACATAATAAAAATATTACAGATATTACTGAGTTCATGGGCTGAAGCAAGAGGATTGCTGCCATCATGACGATTTTATTGGAGAGTGATTTTTATAGCCGCATGCTATTGCTGACACCAACCACAGTTATCGGCTGTGGGCCTAGCCTTAGAGTGGGGTAAATCTGGCCACCCCCATTTACGGAGATGAACCCGGATCAAAACTGGATGATGATGATAAGCATGGAAGATTTTTTCTCATTCTTCTCTTTTGAGGTTGATATTAAATTGCATATTATAATATATAAAAGTGGTAATCATTAATAATGTCATTGTTTACTCCACAGTACAGGCTCATAAAAAGTAACATACCATTCTTCTGGTTTGGGAAAGGTTGTGTGTCTGAGGGTGTTGTCAGGATCATATTCAAAAGCAACACCAGCTGTTGGGTTCCATTTCGCGTGCTCCTTGGCAAAACCCTGTTTTAAGCAATTTCAAACACCAAAAAGACCTTTTTTAAAAACGATGTAAATAGTACAAAGAAAGCTATTGCTTATTCCTTTATGAGCCACGTGGCCCATTGAGCCAGCGCTTATCTCCGGTTTCTGCAGTGTTAAGTGGATGAGAGTCTTTGACTTTCCCTGGATGGGACACTAATCCGTCGCAGGTTAGCTCCCAGAAGACACTGGTACTCATTTACCTATCCCAGAAGGATGGAAAGCTGAGTTAGCTAATTGGTGAAAAAAAAGGTCGTACAAATATTTGAATGGAATCGAACCAGGGATCCTGTAGCTAGAAGACAGCACTCTTTAACTGCACCAACTACGCCTGCCTGAGGTGATGTCAATAACACCACAGTAATGTTAGTAATTGGTGGGTTTCATAAGGTTCCAGTTTAGTGCACATTTTGGTCAGTTATACAAAATAATCCCCTTAGAATCTAGTTTGAATCTCATTTGACCTCCATCTGCCACTGTGTTGTATCCTTGTGGGACTTAGTAAAATCCAAGAATATTTTATTGGCAAACCAACACATCCAACATGTAAAACGGACATAAAACCGTATATGATGATGATGATGATGATGATGATGATGATGATAAAATTTGAAGAAAAAGCACTTGATTTTAACATATCTTCATATATTCACTAATACAATCTTTGTTTAACCTTTTAATGTTGTCAAACCTGTTTAAAATTATTAAAAGCTTTGCTTTCATGCAAATGCAGTGGTAGATCTCTGTCTGAACTTTGAGTATTTGTGAGTCCTTTTCAGTCGGAGGTCAGTGAATGGAGTACTTGCTTCTACTGGAAGGTAACTTGTGACAGATTAGTGGCTTGTCCAGTGGGACTTCAAGACTTGCATGGTGTAACTATGGCTGTTTTACCTCAAACTTAGGTCTCAGAAAGTGGATTATTCTATTCTTATGTAGGGAAACACAGTGCTTTAATAGGTATATAGCAATTTAGTCAATTAATAAATTTAATTAACAACCTAGTACCTTTTTTGCATATGCTCGAAGCTTGAGTTCCTTCAATAGAAGAAAATAATTTTATGTAAACTTGAAACTTGATATCATTAAATGGTAATAACATATTCATATGGGCATAGAAACAGAAATGATATAAATACTTTCAAATAATTAAACCAAAAAAGTTTTTATTCTGAAACTTGACATGTTTTGGCAATATATCTTATGCCATTTCCAAGAGTGACTTACAAGACTTTGTAAATCACTTTGAAAATGGCATAAGACAGACTGAAACATGTCGAGTTTCAAAATAAAAACTTTTTTCATACGTTTGAAAGTATTAATAACATATTCATGATAATCTTTTACCTAAGACTATAAAAAAACATGTTTAAAATAATCGATCATACTTTCTTAAAAAACAAAAACTATCAATGTTTCTGTGATAAACTTATATTAGGTAGAATTTTTCTTCATGTATACTTGTAAGATGTCATCCATGTATGAATTTAGTGACAGTATCAAGAGAACTGATGGGCTAATAGCTGAAATCATGAATGTATCAAATTATGACAGTGACAAAAGCAGAGTAAAAATAGCTAGATTATGCGTGTTTAACAGTTTGCTTTGTGAATGGAAAAGGTGACTCCTGAAACCAGTGACAAACTATGTTTATTTAATATGCAGAATGTTTCTTCATGTTAAAACTCTCATAAACTTGGTATGACAGTAGTAACAGCTAAAAATTATGACCAGGCTATGCATGTTTTACTGTCCAACTGCTTTGAGAACTGAGGGGAAGAGAGTTATAACCAGAAGTGGCCACAGTCCAAAATAAATTAATAGAGAAACATGGCTGGATGAGGCATTGATTGTTGAAGTTGCTGTTGTTGATAATGATGAAAATGGTTGTAATGATGTTGATGATGAAAGTGATATTGATGATGAAAGTGATATTGATGATGATGATGATGATCAAAGGATGACTCTACGCCAAATATATTAGACCCTCAAAAGCAATCACAACTTACCTGGCCTTTTCGAAGTTTAACAATAAGTATATCTGGGAATAAAGAGATAGTAAAAATGAGTAAAACCAAAAAGTATAATTTACAATATGTGTTTATTCATGAATTATAACACTTGACTAATGTAACTGAAATTTTAAGAAATTCAAAGACATACTGTAGCTGCATAGGACACAGACAAAGACTGCAGGGAATAGTTTTCAGAAGAGCTGATGCACTTTCAACAAAAAAAAGGCACAAGGGATCAGATATTTAAATTGAGAAATTTGATGGAACAGGCACACAAAAATTCAACATCCCACGGTACATGGCATTCATAAAATTTCTTTGGAATTCAGAACTTTGTCCCTTGCTTGCATTTAAGAAACAATATTACCTTGCTATTTACGAGAAAGAAACAATAATAAATGAGAATTCAGGAACTCAAGGCACTATATTTTTATTTTCTATACTTGTTAGAAAACTGATAAGGAGGCAGCGTGGTTCAGTGGTCAGAGTTGGGGATGTGAAAGCAGAAGACACAGGTTCCAATTCCCGACTCGGAATACTGAATGAATTTGTCCTCAGTGATCCCAGGGGCAAATTCACCATGCTTTGTAAATAGCCAACAGGTTTGCCTCCTACCAGTTGGGATTCTTAAATGAATGTAATGTGCAAAAATTTATTTCTCAAAAATAATAAAATTTCTGAACTTGTTTTATACGTGGTGCATATATTACATAAGGCATGATAACAAACTATGTGTTTGTTGTAGGAAGTTTCTGCTTGCTAAGTAAAAAGAAAGTAATCCAATTGCTAGTTTTGCTCACGCACCCTTCAATGTGCATGATTGTGTATTGCGCTACTAATCACTATTAAATAAATCTTATGTACATTATTATAAATTACAAATATAATTAAGTATTAACCACCAAAAATTCCAAAATACTGTTTTCATCTGGATAAATCAGGAAATTAATCATGATCCATACCATCGACCTCCCCATATTCACTGCTATCCTCTTCTCGGTTTCTTGAAGTTACCTATTTTGAAACAAAGAAATTGAGGATACAACATGGCTGTTGGAGAACCTTGACCATAGATTAAGGAAAACGAGGTTGAGATGGTTTAGTCTTGTAAAATGTAGGGATAAGAATAGCACTCTGACCAGCTCTTCCTAGGTCTTCTTCTCTTAACATGTCCAGCCACATTGAGGCTTGTGATGTGGTTAATCCAGCTTTGGCTTCTTGTAGCATGACCCTTTCATCTGAGGCATCTTCGTCTGATTGCCAGCGACAAACTCGATCAAGCCCAGAGCTCTCCATACAAAGAGTGCTGAGGCTGCGAATGTCCTCCAGCCTTATGTGGCACATCCACATATATTAACATATATTAACATATCATTTGGTCATATTTCCTTCTTATAAATCATAGTGCCTTATTGATCATAGGACTTGCTTTTACTAAAATTGTTTTTAATAATTTTTAACCCTATTAAACTTGCCATTACATTAAGTGTTAGTTGTATAGACCTTGTCAGGGTTTCCCAAAAAGCAATTTTTCTTACATTCTCTGTAAATAATATCAATAAAACAAGAAGAAATTATTATATGGGAGTGAAAAGTTACAAGATTTCCTGATTGCGACAGTACACATTATCAAAGTTTACATACAGGTACAACACGAGGATCTGCTGAAATGAGATCTCTGGTTGTTACATGTCGAGTTTGTTCATCTGCGCACCTGACATCAAGATTAAATTCCACAGAGCAATCAGGACAGAATTCTGCACAAGTGCAGTCCTGCAAAAGAATGGCTCATATTACATTAAATATTCAAAGAAGAAAATGGCATAAATAACTTGAATAAAATTCTAATTTTTTCATGAAAGGTCTAGCAAAAAAAAAGCATACTGACTTTTGATCACACTTAAATTATCTTAGTTACAAGACAGTGTTTAAGACAGAAACAAAGAAATGTTGAGAAAAGTTACAGGAACTCAAAAGAAGTCCTTTTCACTGTTTTTGCACTAGACCCTCGGTCCATTTTGTTGCAGTTTTGCCCAACATTTTTAAGTGAAATGTGATTGGCTGTTGTAACATCTTCTGCTTTCTGATTGGCTGTTCTATCATTTTCTGCTTTGTGATTAGCTGTTGCAACATTTTAAGCTTTGTGATCATCTGTTTTGTTATTGGTTTTTACCACATTTGAGCGTTATGATTGGCAGATCAAAACAGTGTAATTCATTATTGACTCGAAAGAGTGCAATTATTATAATCATGGTAGAATGGTGGAATCTTGGTACTGTGTACCTGAAAATGGTTTGTGATTGTTCAAGAAAACATTGACCTAACATTTTTAAAACTTATACTGAAGTTTAGTATTAATAATTCATACCCTCGAAAAGTTCATCCTGTCAACAACCTCATCACTTGTAAGTGGAATAAGTCCTGTTCGTCAAAAGCAACAAAAATCATGAAATACATTCATAAATGTAAGCACACTGCAAATGAAATAATTATCATGTACTACCAATTTCTTAATGTACCTAAAATTAAATAATTATGTTTTCAAATCTGCAGCAAGACTTTTTGACTACCAAAAATAAAAAGATTCGTTGAAATTAAAGCTGTTAATTTTTTTTTTTTAATGAATTTAATTCAAATTCAGGTTCAAGGTCTTACTTGTTTAATTGTTTAAATTCACAATTTACACCTTGGAGCAGTTCTGTTGTACTCTTTTCACAGTTTATGATCTTAGGAACAGTTCTTTTGTATTTTTTTATGATAAATAAGACCTTGAATCTTATTAATCCTTGAAATGAAGTCAGGATGTCTTCGAAATGTTGGACTTTAGCAATAATTCTATTTTCTATTGTAAATACTTTTACAAAATCTTTATTATTAAGTTTTCATTATGGTAATGGTTAAAAACCTGTATTGCAACTAGTTACATACTAGTAGACTCAATCAAATGAACATTCTATTGACGTGCCCTGACATGAATTTTTCTTTTTAAAACTTTTGAAAGATGTGAATGATAGAAATGTTTAGAATCCAACTTAAATTAATTTTAACAAAGATTCTTTAAAGACACAATCATATTATTTTTGTAACAACTTACCAAGCCTATGTGCCAAGAATTCATCGTGCAAAACTGATGTATTGTTTTCAATCTGAACCCAGTCAATGGCTAAACAAAATGAAATTCAAAGGAGTGATTATAGATATTTTTAATGTGTGACTACATATTCTAACAATAAACTCAAATTCCTTCCCAGATGCCATTACTATGGAATGAGGCTGGGATAATGTCAGCAATTGACTAACTTCAGCAAAGAGGAGACAATATATAGTTAGAGAGTTCATAAAACAAGCAATATTTCTTTTTAACTTTAAAAAAGGTAAAACACTCTCTCTATTTAGAATGTGTGATTGTATCCCCTGACTCAAATGATATATTCATGAATGGATAAATGGATGAGTTAAAAGGATGGAGGATACAGCAGAGGTAGTGACAGATCATATTCACACTAAGCAAGAGACTGTGTTTCTCAGTGGTTCGAAGCATGAGATTTGAATGATAAAAATAAAATTTAAATTATAATGAAATTAAAATTAACAAAACTAATGTTTTCAAGTTTTCCACTGCATAAAATTAATGTTGTTTATTGTTCTTATCAAACATATTTTATCAAAATCTGAGATACATAGTTTGAATACAAGGAATTAACACAGGAATATCATTTAAATTTATTAAGATAACCTCAAAATCAGGTATAAGATCTTTTTCATATCCTGCAGCAAACCTATATCATAATAACTTTCCTACCTCTAAAGTCTTTAAAAGAGTTAAAAACCAACTACTGGTTTTATAAATAATTACCCTCTTAACTAATTTATTAGTATGTTTTTCATATTTTGAAATTTTAACATAACACAAGCTTTTTATGTTGGGTTCAATAGTTTCATTTTTTCTATTAGAAAGTTATCCTAGTTTCAATGAAAATAAGCATAATGCTTTTTGAATTCTGTGTCAAACAGAGCTTATTTTAATTATACTATTATTGATTGGAATAAAAATAGCACTTAACAATAGCATTTTTATTACATTTTAAGGAATTATTATCACAAACCCAAACTTGAAATGATTTCATTTTTATCACCATTCTCTCTAAGCATAACAACTGACACTTAACTGATAAAATTCTAGATACTGTTTCACCACACACACACCTATGGTTGGTGTTTCAGCTATAAATATTCTTCTGAGACCATTGGCCATGCTGCAAAGTTAACATTAATGAATTAGTCACAAAGCTGTTATAATTAAAGTGAATATGAAGTAAATTTTTTTTGTAGAAAATGAAAGGCTTCAACACCCTGATTATGAAATAAAATATTTGAGTTCATTTTAAATATTTTTTTAAAACAGTTATTTGGCTGCTTAAAGAAGCTAGAAAATGCCAAAAAGGTGTCTTGAGAGACTAGTGACAAATTTGGCTTTGATGACGTAGCCAATGGTTCCAATAGATGGAACTTGGTTTGTTTCTTCTTGTGTGCTTTGTTGAATAGTGAGAAATGTCTGAAAGGGAAAACATTCTATCTTTTACTAAATCCTTTTCACTTTTTAGCTCTCTTTGCTTTCTTCTCTGCCATGAGTTTTGAAACCCTAGAACCACTGGCTATATCAATATATTGG
The DNA here is from genome assembly GCA_025331005.2 of Zoanthus gigantus. NCBI lineage: Eukaryota > Metazoa > Cnidaria > Anthozoa > Zoantharia > Zoanthidae > Zoanthus > Zoanthus gigantus. The sequence continues at coordinate 5,090 of JAOBBB020025371.1, read as the reverse complement.
CTAGGTGCAAAATTGAGACACCTTGAAGCAACGTTTTTTAGATTTCATAATGGTTTGAAGAAGGAGGATGCAAAGAATTGAGCGAGATGGAGAGTGGAAGTGGGAGAGATTGCTGGCAGAGTGGGGTAAATCCAGCCACCCTCGTTTACGGGGATAAAACCAGATCAAAACTGGATTGATGATGATGACGAAAGGGATGTAATGGCATTTGAAGCTGCAATATGCCAGTGGACCATCCAACACCCTGGGAAGGATCCAACAGACGTTAAGTGCATGATGATGATGATGATGATAATCTCGAAACAATTCTCTTATATTACTTAATGAGGATTTAACACTTTTCCACCTGAAGCTGATTTGCAATGTTCTGGTTTTTAAAGAACTTAACCCTAAAATTGACTTTTCTTTGTTTGAACATTTAGGCATAGTAGAACAACTATCTGAAGTTTTTTTAAGCTGTTAGCTGAGCAGCTTATAAAAACTTGATGTTTTGTAATGAATCGACAAAATTTAATTGGCGGCTCAATATGTGATGTCAGCGGTTGTGCAACACCACAAACTTATAATGAGGCCAAAAATTTGCCTCATGCCACACAGTAGAAGGTAGCTATGGAAGAAGAACTAGAGTCACTCAAAGAAAATGACAAATTTAAAATAACCATACTACCAGAGGGAAGAATTCAGTAGGGGGAAATGGGTCTATACCATAAAAGAAAACTCAAAAGGTTTTGAAACATTTAAGGCCAGATATGTTGCAAAATGGCAGAGTAACATGACCTCATTAGTCCATCAGATGAAAGATAAAACTGCATATTTGCATGCACCAATAGACCATGAAATACTCATGGACCAGCCAGAGGTTTTTGTAGAGATGTTGGAGAATGGGGGAAGGATGGTGTACAAATTAAAGAAATCTCTCTATGGCCTCAAACATTTCCAGGCAGGAACTGGAATAAGCTTTTACATATGAGCACCTGGTAGGGACTGGTTTTGACACAAATCCAGTAGACCATTGCATTTATTCTAAACAGGTAGATGAGGTCATAATCGTCATTATCATCTTGAGTTGATGATTTAATCATAGCATCAAGTAGTATGGACTAATGAATCAATTGAAGGAGGGCATGAGACACTGATTCAGAATGAAGGATTAGGCAAAGTTTCATACTTCTTATAGCTATAGATTTCATTCCAATGGAGAAATATTTTTTATTTAGGGTGCTCAATGGATTTGGAATGAAGGATTGTAAGCCTAGAACAACTACCTGTGAACAAAACCTAGGGGAAAATGGTGAAATGGCCGATCTCAAGAAATATTGTGAGATTGTAGGAAGTCTTGTTTAAAAATAACATAGTTGTAGTCAGGCATGATAATAAGAATTAAAAATTGTTGTCACTGACTAAAAATTAAATCTTGTTTATGCAGTGGTATTCACCAGGCCAGACATACAAGTTGGATTTTTTAGTTGTTGTGCAATAAATGAATGTATTATGAAGAAGAAGAGTATCAAAGTTTTTATTCACTTCAACCTTTAGAGACAATGGAATTACTGTAATTATCCTGTTACACTACTGGCAATCACTTCAAGCACATGGCCTTGAAGAACTCTGAGTGAAAACGGGGATTGGAGATCTACATGACTCATCATGCTACACAGATTAGCAAGTGTCATTGGCGAAGAGATCTGCATCATTCTTCCTGCATTACATGCACTGACTGGAGATTATTATACAAGCAAGGTGGGAATGAAGCAAACAGTGTTGGACAGTAATCCTTAGAAATATATACCTCCATGGATTTGGTGTAATTGTAAACCCTAATGCATTAGATCTGCAGCTGAAGAGTATTGGTACAGGTCTTGAAGAGAGGAAAACACTAAAGACCATGAACCAGCTACGAAACTGGATGTATCACTATTCCAAAGGCAATAGTTTACAGGACCTCTCACCAACAAGCTATGCAGTAAGACTACATATCTTGAAAGTATTTTATGCAACCAGCATCATATCTCTCTTTGCTGATCAGCCCCCATGTCTAGACCTGATGTTATATGGACATGTAGAAGAGAATGATGTATCTATGTATTTATGTATATATACAAGTTCTCCCCACGGGGCTTTTCAGAACCTGTTTACAAGTATATACAGGGTCAGACAGTTGAGGGTCTTAGAAAGTCCACTAGAGCGGCTCACATATTGTAAGGCGCAACTTGCAGCCGATAAGAAGTGCCCTCATTGGTAGGAACAGTGAGAGGTGTGAGGGTTCTTTAGGTCCCTCAATAGAAGGATCGAGAGACTGGACCTACGGTTTAACGTCCTTATCCAAGAAGACACGAAGATCTAACCATTTGTTGATGTTATAACAAAGGCAGCAGCTTCTCCTCAATTATTTTAAGACCCTGAGTGTTGGTCCGGCCGGGAATCGAACCCGAGCCTCCTGGTCGGTAGACTGGCACCTTACCAACTAAGCTAACCAGGCTACATATTCAGGCGGCAGCTTGTTCCAGATGTGGGACTGTAACCAGTTCCAGTAGAATTCACAATTCACTGTAACTGCATATAATGTGCATCTGTCAAGTGCATTTGCCACAAGTATGGACAGTTACTTTAATTTGTTAATGTCGGAGCACTTATAACAGATAAAGACACATTCAAGAATCAGTTACAGTAGGTTTCATTGTACTCTCAGATGAACACTACTTGCTGTTTTTTTATTGCTTAAGTGATTAAGAGATTGGTATAGAAAGATTTGATATATTGAACATGACACACAGTACAGATTGAGATGGTTTTGTAGAAAGTGATAACAAAGCACAAAGAGTTTGGGTAGGTGTCACATTTCATGTTTCTTTAATTACAATGGTCCTCACATCTAGTATACCTGTTAAATCAGATTTAAACGAGGGTCTTGTTTTTGAATAAGACAATTCATACACCTCTGTCATCTTTTTGTTGACATACAGTAGTTATACAATACAATACAATAATCTTTATTTAACGAGGGTGACATTATAACCGTATAAAGACAATGCTTATCCTAAATAGTAGAATCTTTTAGTCACTTCACTTGATGATCACTTCTAAAGAATCAGATCAGAAGACCCTGCACAAAGCCTTTTATGATAGGCTTCGCCACCAAAAAAGTGAGCAAAAGGGGTCTATCTTTTATCGTGATTTATTGAAAACCTACCATGCACCCAGACATCCACCCTCATTTTTCTGCCTTGCATAATGATGTAGCTAACAATTATGAAGGGTGAATTCAGGCACAAAAAATTTCTATGGGATTGACCCCAGTGTATGGACTAACATGAACTAGTGTAGTGAATAACGTTGTACCATGGCCAGTCATTATTATGTTAAATGATTGTATAATTATCATGATAATTTAATTTTTTCTTCATTATTTACCTGTTGGGGCGTCAATACAAACAGTGTCATGAGTCCGTGTACATGACTTTACCACCTTGGTGCCCACAGGGCAGTGACTACATCTTACACAAACTGAATTATTTTTAGAATAATGGTGCTGTAATGATAAAAACAACAAAATATAAGACAATCTTTAACACAAATAACATTCCTTTGGCAGACATTATGATTTATCATTTTTGGAGCACACAGTCAGCTTCTATTACTTTCTGATGCAAAGTGGCTAATTGGAGCCAGTGCTCATCTCCAGCTTTTGGAGTGTTAAGCATACAAGAGTGTGATTCCTTCTGGATGTAACACTAATCAATCACAGAATAGCTACCAGTGTATATTGGTAGTGATTTGCAGACCTCGAAAGGATGGAAAGCTGAGTTGAGAGTTTTTGACTACCCCTGGACGGGACACTAATCCATCACAGGTTAGCTTGATTTCCATCGCAGAAATGGAATGGGGTTTCTAGAAAAAACAGAATTCATAAATTTCTTGAACCTTTTTGTTGCTAGGTTCATTAAGTTCAAAAATGATTTATTTTAACTTTGACAATATACTGACTTTTATTTTGAGGAGGAAGAAGCTAATTAAGAATACTGGACCATTTTCTGTTATGGAAACAATTATTAAATATATACTGTTTGGTTGGGACCATTAAACCAGAAGGATGTAATTCACAAAGAGACAAGGTCACTATCTTCCTCAACCACCCCTCCTCCCAATGCAAATGCCTTAATTTTCATACTCACCTCTCTACATTTTTGGCATTTCGTATCTGAAAACTTATCACAAGCCTTTACTACTCCTTCTCCTTCTTTGCATTTTGAGCATTTTTTGCAAAGAACGATATCCTTGTCATAATACGAATCGGCTGGACACTTCCTTGATCTTACATTTGTAGAGGATAAAAGAATCTAGAAAAAGAAAAACACAACAATAAAAAACAGGGCAAATCTCAAATATCAGAATTGCATTTAATTAATATGTTAAATGGCCACGAGTTACTGTACATGCACCATTAAAGGAGAACTGTATGCTAAAACTAACCTATTTTTGTTTGAATCTATTGGTATAGTACATTAACTCTGTGAAGTTGTTTTTTTTAAATTAAAGTCAAGTTACGTACATTAAGAAATTAAATATAGAAAATAAGAAAACTCTCTCGAAAAGGTTTGATACTGTGGTTGCTAATGAGATTGTCAGCAGTATGGTATGATGTAGATTATGATATTCACAGCTTAAATATGGCAGTGTGCTTTGAAACCTTGATATTAAATTTTTTGGGCAATCTATGTCTTGCAAAGTTGTTTTTCTTTTATAGCAGCCGAAAGCCGCACAGTAACCATGTTTTTCCTCTTTTTAATCGTTCTAGTATTGTAACCTATAGCTAAAAGTCATAAACAATTGCTGACATCACATATTGAGCCACTAATCAAATCTTGTTGATTTGTTACAAAACATCAAATTTTTTTAAACTGCTCTGCTAACAGCTTAAAAAAACTTCATATTAATAGTTGTTCTACAATTCCTAAATGTTCAAATGATAAAAAATCAATTTTAGGGTTCAGTTCTAGCTCCTTTAACCCTTTCAACCCGAAGCAATTTATCACCATCTCAATTCTCCTTACATTACTCAAGTAAAATAATGCATTTGGTAATGAGAATTA
>JAOBBB020025308.1:0-15386 GCA_025331005.2 Zoanthus gigantus | reverse complement strand
ACAATGTACGAAATGCAAACTGTACTGCCAACAGACAATGTACGAAATGCAAACTGTACTGCCAACAGACAATGTACGAAATGCAAACTGTACTGCCAACAGACAATGTACAAAATACCGCGTACGAAATGCCGTCTATGACGTAGGATCTGTGAAAACCGCTCATTCAATTACAGAACTAATCACAATCATTACAATTTCCTCAAATGTTATTGGTGCACAAACTGCTGTATTTTGCACTAATTAATCTGCAAAATTGTAAACGGACATTGTAATCGGACAGTTGGCTGTAATCGGACAATTTTTTGAGTCAAACATTTTAAGTATTTTCAGCTAAATCCACCAATTATAACATAGATTACAGGGACCTTTTTTTAAAGGCTGTTAAAACTCATTTTTAAAGCTTTTTTCCATAATTATCTTTTAGGAAATTGTACTTACCATAGTTAAAAACTTGCAATTAAAAGCTATTTTTCAAATTGCATTTTTTTGCTTTTCAGAAATTGTAATGATTATGATTAATTGGTAAAAAGACTTTGTGTCGTCCAACTCCGTCTGTAATCATACTTCAGATTTTGTTAATCACTTGTATGATTACAAACCGAATTGGACTCCACTCAGTCCTATTACCATTATTAATAAATGAATGGTTGATGTATTACGTTACAGTGCGGACACTCGAACCCTGAACACTATGGCTTTATTTTCACTTTTTTCATCCAATCACAGCCGCGACTGACGCAACGACCAAGACATTTTTCTGCGTTTTTACCACGCGGCGCGGTTATTTCACACTATCGGTAGGCGCATAAGCGCCAAGATGGCTAGAACACGTTGTGAATGGAGTAGTTTAATCCAGAGCTCAACTATTATATACTTGCAAACTGTAGCAAAGATTTATTGAATTCCGAGTCACTTTTACGCAACCGGAAGTGTTTCCATAAAAAGTCATACGATGTATTATCTGATAACCAAAACTGAGTGAAAAAAATCTTAAAATTTATATAGCACTAAAAGCATAAGATTCGAGATGTCCGACTCATATTTTCAGAGTATGCCAGATAAAGCTTTTTTAATTCTCCTATGAAAGACGAGGCAAAACACGTAAACAAACATTAGTCTATAATAGCTATGCGGGAGGGAGAACCTTGAACATAGATTAAGGAAAACGAGGTTGAGGTGGTTTGGTCATGTAAAACGTAAGGATAAGAATAGCATACTTAGGAGAGCGATGGAGCTGGAGGTGGAAGGTAGAAGGCCAGTAGATAGGCCAAAGAAGACCTGGAGTAAGGTAGTGGAAGACATGAGGAAGTTGAAGATCACAGAAGATATGGCAGAGGATAGAAAACAGTGGAGGTAGCTCACATCACGTCCAACCCCAGGAGTGGGAAACTAGGGATTGTAAACGAAGATGGTGATGACGAATGAGATTTTTATTATAATAGATACTTACAAGCAAATGTGTAAGTTTACAAATACTAAACAATTAATGTAGAATTCCTATATAATGTTAATAATATTAAAGAGACACCTATTTATAGAAGCAATATATCAAACACGAGAGACGGTGTTTCATCACATTTCCAAACACTGAGAAGAGAGTTATAAATGCGACGCGCAGCGGAGTATTTTTGACGAAATTCGAGGTGTTTGGAAATATGATGAAACACTGTCTCGAGTGTTTGATATATCTTCTCAATCGAAACTAAAACTAAAACTAAGGAGTAAACGAAGAAATAAAATCATAAAAACATATGCTAATTAAGATCACATTTCCAAACCATAGTCGCTGTTATGATTTCTTTTGTTTTAACTTGATGAATTATTAATGAGTTTCAGAAATTACTGTTCAAGATATCACACGTACCTTAGCAGAACCTCAACGCAATCTTTACGTTTTTGGAACGTGCTGAACTTTAGAACGCTCAAACAATGGGCTTCTAGAATTTAGGAGACAAAAATGGAAAATAGCGTGGCAATTAGAGTATTACAATTGGCCAATATGAATGAGCCATGTGTTATTCGTTTTGATTTTTTAAGAGGCCTAAAACGCCTGGTTAGTAAACCAACTAGCAGGATGAATGAAAATTCAACCAGTTTTAAAGGGTTTTAATATGGTGTTAAGTATTTTTCTAGTTTTCAAGTGTTAATTATTTTTCAGACAAGTGCTTTTTCATGCATACGTGAAATTCCAGAAGCCCTGTAAAAGATGTTGGAGACATTGGCCATGAAATTTGTTTGTTTGTTTTTTTCGCAAATCATTTAAACATACTAGGGTTTTTTTTGTTATATTTTCAGGATAAAGATGGGTGGATAAAGCTTAACAAGCGCCTTGGCGAGAAGTGCTACATAATTGGTGGCGATATTTACGGAAAACACCCAAGTGTGCTTTCTTCCGCTATAAAAGAAAAGATATCCAGTGGGGCTGTATTGTCGTTAGACCATGGTATTACTTTAACTGGTGTCATCAATAAAGCTAACACGATTCATGGTAAGAGATTGCATCCTTAGTTCTGGTGTGTTGTTTTGAGTGTTAGTTGGCAATGTTAGTGAGAATGTCGTGCATGACTAGGAGTTAATGTGGTGGACATACAGTGAGTAGTAGCCCTTTTTGATTTATAAAAATAAAACGAAGAATTCGTCCAACTGATAAGAAAGGGTTCGCTCACGAGCTATTTTCTGTTAGATATCTCTTTTCAAGACTCGAAATAATCCGATACGAATGAGTGGACCTGGCACCGTCGGCCTTTCTTCTAGCTCAAAGTTAGTTTGTATGTAGGCGCGTTGCTACCTGTAAGCCAGGTAAGCGCAGGCTTACCAGTTTTCTGAAGCCCTAGCACTTTTCTTCATCCAATTTCTCTCATTTCGGAAAATGAAGGTACAGGACAGACAAAATAGTCCCTCGAAATCATTCTGCTGGACTTGATAAATATACTGACGCTACATGTAACGTCATCGCAACAGTTTTTATCTAGATACTAGATGAAATTATTGTTTCAGTCTGACAACACTTTGCAATATATTTGTTTATAGTCATACTGATAGACTATTATACTACATCTTAACCTATACAGTTCTGTTCATATAACAAGTCATTTAATGGATCATATTTTTTCTATGTAACGTTCCTTCTTTGCCTTGGACTTGGTCATTGGTGAAGTCAATTGACCAGATAGTGAACTTCTGTTTAGACTTTTTGAAATGGCTGGAAATGCTTCCAATTTATCCATCATCGTAAAAAGAAATTTTGTTTTTTTTGTCTCCATTTTGACTTATAAAAAATTATTCAAAAAATTATTGGGTCGGCTAAAGCCTCGTCAGCCTGTGAATCCGAGCTTACTAGAAAAAACTGGCTGGCTACGCGCCTGGCATGTCTTGCGTTCTGAGGGCTAACTCTAAATAGTAGCATAGAATAACTTTTGTTTTTTGTTTCCATTTATTTTTCTGAAAAGCTTTTATTAGATGTTCATCTCAGACCAGCAACCAGAGCAGTGGCACGGATAATCCATCCTTCGTCATCGATTATAGTTAATTGTTAAATAGCAAAAACTAAAAGATTCAAATCTTGGGTAGGATCGAATTATATTCCTCGAACGCGGCATTACGGCACACATGAAAAGATTTCTCGATTCTGATTGGCTGAGAAAGGTGCATGTTCAAGTGAAACACCGGTACAAAAAGTTTAACACCAGTGCAAATTACACATGGTAATTCTGAATTATGATTTGCTGAAAGACAATGGGAAATTTTCTAAGCCAATGGTATCAAGTAAAACGATGACAAAAAGTTTGTACGGAAATTTTGAAAAAAGTTTGCTTGAATTCGAAAAAATGGCTTCAAGAAAGGTCTTCCGGCATTTCCTCCACGCCAGTTTTTCATGTTTATATTATTACGAAGTAATCATCGTTAAGTTTGAAATTAATTTGCTTTTGTGAGTTTTTCAAAAAGCTGAAATTGCACTCGCCTCGTGCAATTTTAGTTTTTTTGAAAAATTCACTCGTGCAAAGTATGATTACCCAGGGCTTCTAAAAATCCACTAGCCCGACGCCGGGGCTAGTAATTTTTTAGGTTGTGCTACTAGTTTTGAGAGTATTTGTGCCCGACGGGCTAGCTTTAAGAAGTTATCTCAAAAAAAACTTCAGAAAAATCTTTTATCGTTACTTTACATGACTGCTCACAGACCAGGTGTGTTTCACAAAAATATAATTTCAAATTCAAGAAGTAATTTTTGTCGTCGCGATTAACGATGTTTTAAAAATTTTTGCCGTCACGATTAATGATTCATGTTCCAGGGCAATGTTGTCCGTGAGAGTCTGGTATTAAGATTTGTTGCTGGGCATGCACGAATGCGCGTCTTTGTTTTTTTTTGTAAATATCGCTACGAGTCTTTACAATTATTTTCTCGCGAGTAAAGGGTCATGGAGAAAGACCTTCAAACAAAAGGGAAGCTAACAATTGTCAGAATGTCCCTGACCAAGTCCAGAGAAAAAATAAAAAGTACGAAGAAGTAATTTCACGATGGTTTCTTTCACACTGGATAACGCAGTGTATATGTGTTGGAGGAAAACCTCGACCTGAAGCTGCTTTATATTTAACAAACTCAATTTAACCTTGACACATCTTATTGCTAGTATTTGAATTGTTGGTTATGTTGTTAAAGTGAACAGAATGTTAAGGATTGTGCGTCCGTTGGCCATTCTTGTGTAAACATTAAAATTATATTGCCATGAGGCATTATTGGGCTACAGATGTAAGATCTGGGCTATTAAATTCCTGTACTTACTAGCCCATCGCTAGGAGGAATTGGAAAATTTTTTCGAGCTCTGATTGGCTGAGAGCAGTGTAGTTATTTAAACACCAGTGGAAAAAGAGTAAATTCAGTGCAATTTGATAAGGAGTTGTCTTATTGGATAATAAACAGTATGGTGTGGTAAGAACCAATCAAATCTTTTGTTATGGTGGCGTGATGTGCAAAGTCCAAAGTTTTTATATTTTGTTGACGAAATCGTGTGATTACAGAAAGAACAGGGCTCCAACATGTGATATAAAAAGTAAAAAGCTTTAATATGAGCGCAGTATAACAGGAAACGCTTCAGAGCCATGTAAGCAAGAGCACAAACAATCATGAAATGTGACAAGATCTCTTTAATATCTTCACAGGCATCCCAAGCTGGTAGTTAGTCTAGTATATACATTTTCCCATACAAGGTCGTTTAGAATTTAGTCAAGGCTGGCAACTTTGATTTAAACCCTTTTCCACGCTTGGCACAATGATTCCCATAATACAGGACAAATCGACTGGAAAATGAGTAAATGTTCTAAAACCTTTTGCTATCTCAAATCAATCAGGTAGCAAAAGCCCACTCAAAAAGGACGTTTTGTCCCAAGTATTCCAGCATTTCTGTTCTTGGGCGATCCGGACTGGATGTTGCTGAGACAACAATGGTCGTTTAGCGACCGCGCCTCAAGAAAACCCAAACCTGCCTGGGTACCAAGGTGAACAAATTTGCGTTTAGTTTAAGATGATGGAACAGCGATCGCCAAAAATCTCAATAAAACACTTCCAATCGCCCCAAAAATGCACATGAGAGACAAACAAAAGCTGAACTCGAGGAACGTACATTTTATATCCAATAATTTTTCTGTTGAAATATTGACTAAATTTTGTGATAAGACATTTTAAAAATCGAAAAATTGTAATTGTATACTAAACTACCAGCTTTGGATTTCTGTGATACTTTGGACTTTTAATTGGTTGTAAATGTGCCCGTAATGGTTACAGTGGGTGCTTACTAATGTGGGCTTACGACGAGTAATACATGAGTGAGTTCTTACTGCTTTAAGTGTAGAATGGAAAACTTTAGATTAGTGATTGTGAGAAAGAGCCAATTAAAGTTTACATGTTGATTTATGACAACTTTGCAGAACAAGGAGGTTTTGTTGTTATGTCGAATTGCCCACCAGAAGACACGTCAACACTTGTTGTAGATATGGTAAGTACGCAGAGATATATTCTCGCTTCTCGTATTATTTCAGTATGTTTTAATTGAAATGGGAAGGCCTTCACGCATGCGTCGATTCTATTTCGCTTTATTGTCCGAATTCGCAGTGCAGTGTAAAGATAGAATGAATGTGGTGAGTGGTGGCATGGTGTATCTTTAATCAGTTTAACGCTATCCCGGTGCTTTCTGCGATCCACTGCGCATGACTGCCGATATCCACATAAATGCCATATTTATTAGGAGCTCCACAGCCTACATGTCCAAAGGAAGCCACCCCCGTGAGGAACCATACTTTTTCCTCCCCCTGACACATCAGAGGACCTGCAGTCATATAGATAGTGATAAATATTAGTGTACGTTATATGCCACACATACATGGCACAAATAACAAGACAAATGTATTTCTCCCTAAACATTTCTTCGATGCAATAATAGATCAGTTTCAAATTCCTAGTGGCCACTGATTTAAATGACTGCAGGCTCATTTTATACAGTCTTTGCGTGGGTTTGTTGTTAAATATTTAAAAATACACTAATGAAAGAAAAGCTTGAAGTCCCACCTCCAACAATACACACAGTTATAAGTAGTGTAACACTGCATTGGCATTTAGGAATATTTAACTCCATACTGAGGCCAAGACTGTACATATTGAATATGTTGTCGTTGTAGTCAGCGGTAACTTGAAATTCGAAAATGGTCTATTGCAAATTTTCCGGCGAATCAAATAAACTTCTCGTTACGCTTTACGAACTTCTAATGTATGCAATATTCTACACAGCTTCATTACTTGATTTCCCTTGCGGTATTTCATTTAAAAGATTTTCTTCTCAACGGCAGATTATTACAACAGAAGCCCGAGTCGAAGCAAATGAAACCTAAACTATAGTTTTGCAGTGCGCTTATTCAAGATATTCCCCAATGTTTACTGGTCATAGGTTCTTGAATATCACAAAATTCACCTCCGCTGTCTCCTTTACAAGTGTCCTTACCACCCATCTCATAACCGGCACAGAGCATGCTGTCAGAGATAAGTCCGCTGTACGAGTTTGGGTTATTACAGACGGCGTGAGACACCAAAGGAACTGGGGCCTCGCGTAAGCGCTGCGCTGCTGGTCCATCCAGACTTTCTGTTCCCCAGCCAGCGATTGAGCACATCTTGTCTAGAACAAAGAAAATTCCGTTGCTAGCTTTCATTCATAGGGCTAATAGAAAATTACTAGATAAACAACATTCTACATTGACCCATTGGTCTACAGGTCTCCATAATTATTTTGCAGGTGTAAGTATTTTGTGAAATTTTAAACACGAAGATTCTCAAACAGAAAGCAGCTAGGAAAATTAAACGTTTAATTTGTTCAAAATACAATGCTTTAATAAACCTATAAACGTGTCGCCTATGGACCACTAAGACTAATATTTGTCTCAAATGATAATGTTTTATATTAAAGTGGTTTTACAGAGTAAGAAACTAAACATTCAGTCAAAATAATCATCACTTTTTTATCTACGACTTTTTGCTGGGGCAGCGTTAATATAATGGCAACCTAAAACTCCATTGGGTGGATCGGTAACACTTCCTAAACGAACCTGATCCAAAATGGCGGTCCCTTGCCAAGCATATCGGAGCAACATGCTGGTTCAATGTAGCCGGTGTCATGAGCTCCATCAGCGCTATGTCGTGTGTTGTGTAGATTTTATCCTGACCTTTAATCTTTTTACTTCTCAAATCCCACTTTGGGTGAAAAATCACTCGCTTTACTGTTATCTCTTGTTCAAAGCCTTCTTCCGTTTGGAAGTCATGTTCGCCCAGTCTTACCTTGGAAAGGGGTTTTTGTAATTATTAGACGTTGCTAGCGTGAAAAAAATAAAAAAACATTTTTTTTTTACTGAAAAACAACAAAAAGAAACGAACAGAAAAGAAATGAAAACAATAGAGATTACGATGGTACTGGATATGCTTTTTGAAAACAAAATGGATTTTGATCGTTTTTGATAAGACTTGATGAATTAGAATAATATATTACCGCACATTTTAGGAGTGATTAACTTAGCATTGTTCCAGTTCTTCTGCCAGTACCATTGTCATCAGTGAAGAGCAGCGTTAAACAACAACTCAGTAAACATCGTTGAAGATCAAGAGAAGAGGACATCGACGCACGATATAATAACCCAGCTCTTCCAACGACCCTTTGTGGTACTGGAGCTTGCGTAAGACGAAGAAACTCATGGTAGAGCTCTTAAGGAAAAAGCAAGCCGAACAGATTGACCGGGGAAAAGCTGATTCGCACATCTGTTATGCGTTTTATGTTTAAGCGCGAGAAGAAGACTGATTAGTGAGATGAAACATAGAAAAACAAAAGCCGACAAATGTCACGGAGAAGCCAAATCTGGGCAAACTGAACAATGTTGGTAGTTAAAACAAATGCTTACCTTAAAGCATTGTGGCATTTTGTTCCCTGCGAGTACGAGAGGTCCAACGTTGATTATCCCACAATGTGCTGCTGTTACGATCCAGCGATCAGAGATAAGTGAGGCGCCACATTTGAAGTAACCTTTAGGATCGTTTGTAAATATGGCAGCCATCCAGGGCCACGCCCCAGGCACTGATTCTTGACCACCGGTGATCCTTTTTATTCCGTTATCTTCTAGTGATTTTGGTCTGAGACCGCATTGGGCTGCAATGCGATATTTTTGCAACATATAATAAGAAATTTAAGTCTCTTTTTAAAGTGTACATATCAGGTTGTGAGTTTTTTGTATGTATAAAATGTCCATATCCTTCTAATGGTAATAGCAAGAAAAATAGATTATGATTTTCTTCATGGTGTAATTTGATTTTACATTGCTACAACACACCTAGCTCCAATATTTTACAAGAAAATGGAACAAATGTATAGAAACAAGAGCGGTCTTTCACTACTTAATACTACTTTTGACGTCACAGACCAGAAAATAAAATGGTAGTTACCAGCCTCCCATCGCTCGGTCAAGGTGAAACCGGAAGTAATTTTTTAAAAATTTACACGAAAAAAGTCGTAATCGAATTTTTTTTTTATTTTATTTACATCACCATAGAAGGATAAGGACATTTTTACATACTAACAACTGATATATACACTTTGATGTACATTTCAAGGCATGAATGTATTGTAAAGGTTTCTGTCGTGTCACTGAACTGATAATTAAACTTTCATAATCAGGGCTCTTCTCTTTTCCACTTGGCCAAGGGTATATAGCCTATGGTGTATTTGAACCATTTTGCATATCAATTCGCGTTTCGTCAAATATCAGTTTGGTAAAAATGTCAATGTTTCGGAGATTCTTTCCCATAATGCTAGAGAATCATGAAGAGAAATAATACAAATCTAATCTCGCATGGTTGAAGCAGAGAATTTATCTGAATTTTGTTCTGTGTCGCCCGCGGAGTCGACAAACTTTATATTACAATGCTCATATAATTTGTAACATAACATCACTCTCGGGCCACTGCATTGTAAAGAATCTTTAGTTTAAAGCTTTGCGTGGCTATATCAGCGTGCTATTTTCTAAAACTTTACTAAGACAGTGTTGTAAGCAGTGGATGACGTTTCCCTTACAAAGGAGTTAAAGACTATCATCATCCCCATAGCACTACAGAACACGAAGGTAGCCGCTGGCTCCATGAGCCCTAAGACTTGTAAAAAGAATTAACACGGCTCCCTTGATGATATGAATGTGATTTAGAAAAATGGTTTTTGTTCATATTCATTGTATGGTCAGTAACACATTATCAACACTGAAATGTTTACCTGCTACTGGTGACTGGAGATACAACAGGTATGGCAGGAGTAAAAACACCACACACTCGTCACACGGCATTTTAGGCTTTCGGCTGTGCCTTTCGAGTATTGATGTTTCTTAGGCGAAACCTGAATATCTCATTGATGATATCGTAGTATTGACTTGTTAATCAATATTAACGCTCTGCGAAGTAACTCTAGTAATAATGCGTATATTGCTATTTCCAGATATGATTACGTTCAGCAGGTGCTGTACATTTGTATTGAAATTGAAGTTGAAGCGGTACTTGCTGTTTTCCACCGGGCATTTTAACCATACTGATCTATATAATAGCTAGCTAAACCTTTTCCGTGCCTAGTCCCACAGCATGCAGTTTCCGCTTATTTTGAGCCTAGTCCCACAGCATGCAGCTTCCGCTTATCTCGAGCCTAGTCCCCCAGCATGCAGTTTCCGCTTATTTTGAGCCTAGTCCCCCAGCATGCAGCTTCCTCATATCTCGAGCCTAGTCCCCCAGCATGCAGATTCCGCTTATTTTGAGCCTAGTCCCCCAGCATGCAGCTTCCTCGTATCTCGAGCCTAGTCCCCCAGCATGTAGATTCCGCTTATCTCCGCAGTTTTAACACGTAATTAGCTCTTGTCGAGAAAAACCGGGGATGGAGAAAAACTTTACAAATCAAAGTAACATGGGCAGCCAAAGTGAGGACCAAACGAACTGTACTTAATGGATCGCAGTGGTGGGAAGAAGGAATGATGATAACGTAGGAACTTGAATGCAACAGAAACGCTAGTACTAACATTTCCGTAAAGTAGATTTATAACAATTCCTGTACATTTCCGACCAACGGAAATGGGCCGGTTTCTGCAGGGTTAAACGGATGAAAGTCTTTGACTGATCCTCTGTTTACCAGCCTTGTAAGGGATGGAAAAATTGCACAAATATTAAAATCATGGCAGAGCCGAAGGTTCGAACCCAGGACCTTGTGGATCAAGACAAGAGAGCAACCACGCTGCCATGGTAACTAAAGAGCAATTAACAAGGAAAGATGATTGAATAGAAGTGATGAAACGTTGTTGTTCGGTCCTGTGTCAAAACGATGCGCCAAGTTTAATTTTTTTTTTTGTGAAGGAATCCTTAAGAAGACTTTCTGCATGTGCGCTCTGTCGTTGCATTTCTTTCGTGCAGAAAGCGTTTGCATTGTAGACGCGTACCAGTTTATTGGGGACGGACAATGGTTGATTATTAGATGTATGAATAGATATTGGAAAAAATCAACTAAGTAGAAGCCGGACATTTTTTTCTGTGAATGACTATAATAATGAAAATTAAACCCGTTGAAGTGCAACTTTCCCACAGAGCTCAAAGATTAGTCTCTGCAATGTCATCTATCAGACTAACTGTGAATAAAGAGAAACTAAGTTAGGTAGTTGTTGCCAAACTAATAAACCTTTCGTCTTTCTTTATATTTGCAGGCCGTCAGTGTTGGTGCACGCTTCATAATACTGAATGGGCCGGTCAGGTCAGAGCACGTGGCCAAATACAGAAGACTGGAAACAATTGAAGAAGAGCTGCAGAAAAATGACAAGTTATTGCCACAACAACCACATGTGTTTCCTGTTGTGAACGAGCCGGAACCTAGGAGTGAAGATGAAGCTGAGAAGGAAACCATAGAATAAGACTTGCAGTTCAAAAAGAAACTAATTACCTTAAAGCCTGTAACTACATTAAGTTTTTTTAAAAATATTTTGCAATGTTTTTAAAGGAAAAAAGGTGAATGCAATGTAAATAGAAGACGGGGTTAACAAATATATCATTGGAATACTTGCTCGCAGTTTCTGTCGATTGGCAATAGAAATTGAGAGCGAGAATTCTAATTGATTTATTAGAAATCTCTGAAGAAGAAACAAAAGAACAACAATACTTTTTTTGATAAACAATTATTGAATTTATTCAAATAACCAATGCTGATTATACACAAACGACTATTCGTACTGTCAAATTGATACTTCAAATTCTTTTTTTTTCTTACCTTTGAAATTCTTTAGAGCATATTTTCTTGCTAGTTTAGTTTTCTCTGGAATTGATTTTTGAATAAGAGCGTTTAATTCGTCTTCTGAAACGTCCTCTTAAAAAAAGGGAAAAGGCCGCCATATTGAATTACTTGTTTTTATCCCGCAGACGCTATCTAATACCTGATAGATAGTGAGTACGGTAACCAATCAGATTGCAGTATTTGCGATAGATAGTGAGTACGGTAACCAATCACATTGTATTGTGATAGATAGTGAGTACGGTAACCTATCAGATTGCATTATTTGTGATAGATAGTGAGTAGATTTCTACTAAATAAAGATATACCGGATATGCTTCTTTTTATCTTAGAGAATTGTCGCAGCGGTGATCGGACTGTCGGAGGTAATGCACGTGGCGCCTGTTGCTCTTTGCCGTTTATCTACAAAGGGCACGTGTTTTGGAAATGTACTACATCAAACTCATTACGAAAATGGTGCTCGACTTCCAGAGTTTACGAGATTGACAGAAAATGGGGCTACTGCCGAGAATAGTAAGTTTCGCCTAAGGGAGAACTCCTGTTCCTGCGATACCGCCCAATTCTGTAAACCTGCACTATCATATGGTTAACGACATGCTTAGCCCAAGGATAGTTTAGGTAAACAACGTCCGAGAAACCATCATTGGTTCAAATGATGTGCACTGTACCTGGAGTCCAAACTTTGGGCCTTTTGTATAAGACAATGAAGAAGCAGATGCAAGTTGTCTTCATTAAATGAAAATCGTTACATTAAATCTGGCTGAAACCTCAGAACCAAGAATGCGGAAACTAGTTCAGAAAATCAGGCTACATACCGCTCACCATCTTAGAGAAATGCTTAGTTCATTCCTTTACATGGGACAAAACTTAGAACTCAAACTGAGGAGTTAGAGAGAGGCGTTTATTACTCAAACAACGTCAACAAAATAAGCTAGACTGCTAACCAAAGACTGCTAAGCAAAGCTCCCAATACTACTAACCTAGCAAATACTTTAGAGCCTAAGGGACTCAATAAACGCGACGAAACCGATTAGATTTTTTTCCCAAACCAGTGTTTTTTCTTTTACTTACCATGTAACGTCTTTTCCGTTTTTGCCATGTATAAACGAAAATCCAAATGTAATTTTTAATACCTGAAAAGGACATGTATTTGCTCGCCGAAAATATCTCTCTACAACGTACAGAATTTTTTCACTTTTAGAACAGTTATTGAATATTACAACTAGTTATTTCTGATAGAACGTAAGTGCTGTGAGTACACCATTTTGTTACGCATCACCATGGACATGAGCCGCTGATCGCATGTATCGTGTGTAACGAAATGCTAGTGACATCCTTGAATCGACTCTTGATACGGTATGGACTTGAACCGCTGATCGTATGTATCGCATGTTCGTTGCTAGTGATATCCAAAGATTACACTGTATTCCGAATAGAAGGCTACTCGATTCGCTCGCTTCAATTACCATATCCAGCAAAATTTTACTGATCCGTTGTACACTTGCGGTTCTGTTGTCCGTGACATTTTGAAACACAATTTTGTAGTTAAGCAAGAAAATAAATAAGGTGTGAGATGTATGGAGCGTTTCCTTTATTTTTTTTGAGGCAATCCTTTAGATGACGTCTATTGGACACAGGGCGTTTATTAGAGGGGAGCCATCCTCGTTCCCAGGGCTTCTGGGTTTGGGCATATGTACAGAGAGGGTAAGGGAGAAGCACTGGGAACGAGGCTGGAGGGGAGCGTCTAATATAAACTTCACACCGCAAAGGGGAGTTTACAAATGCGAGACGTTTATTTGAGAGTGGAAGTTTATTAGATCATTTATGATAATCTAGTTATGAGTTTGTTTTGTGAGGATCAACTCGTTGTTGATTAGTTTCCTAGGATGTCCAGCTGCAGTCATGGTTTATCATGGTGGAATTTAATTAAGATTGATTGGTACCTTTTCTAGGAAATAACTTTTATATCCGCTACTTTTTTGAGCAGATGGTTAAATGTTGCCAAAGCCTACCATGATCATAAAGCTAAACCAACATTGAGTTGAGAGAACCAAGTCAATGTGATACTCACAAAGCGAAAACCAATCGACGGGAAAAAATGTAGTGTATGGGAAAGAAATAGAAGGAACAACAACCAAGGAAGCATCTTGCTGACATTTTTGAAATTACAAACCTTAGAGAAAGATTTTGGTTTATAGACCTGTATTTCAGATGTTTACCAAAGCAAGTTCTTTTCATAAGAATAACAGTACATCAACAAGGATTTCTGGAAAAATATGGCGCTTGGATACTTTCTGTAAGCAAACCAACGCTAAAAACTTTGATCATGTGACATGGTAACCAGCTTGCCATGTGTCCCATTTGAACACAAGTTATTTAAGAGATAAAACATGTTCTCCGTGCCTTCAAAGCCTGGTGAAAACCAATTTGGGAGAATTGGAGAGCAGATCAGTAAAAATCCGAGACGCAGTCGAGGGCTTTCACCTGCTCGAGAATTCTCACAAGCTTTCAACACTTCATTACGCTATGAAAACACTCTTGTTGACCAATCAAAACGCACGCACTATCCAAATTATTTTAGAAAATATAATCACATTAGAAGTTCAAACAAAAACATGTGATAATGAAAAATGTTTTTACACTAAATTCTATCAATTTTAAGTTTTCGTGTTATTTGTACTTTATAAATTATCAGTTGCTTTTGTTTATTGCTTAATAAGCAATAAACGATGACCATACTGGTATAAAAGCTTTTGAGATAAAAATTTAACAAAATGCATACGATAAACTTTGGTAAAATAACATCTACAAAAAGTCTGGACATGCGCTATTTGAATACTAGCTGCACTGTTGTACCATGTTATAAACTTGTCTCTCTTTGTGATAAAATTCTGTATGAAGTATACCGTTTGACCTAGGAACCATAAAGATCACGGCTAACTTTAAAAAATAAGACCCAACTTGACCCGTTTTTTAACTCTGGTTGTTTCTGGTACCGTAAAACTTTGGTATACCGTGTACTTTAGCCCCTGGTTGACATTGGTATCGTAAAACTTTGATACCGTGTACTTTAGCCCCTGGTTGACATTGGTATCGTAAAACTTTGATACCGCGTACTTTAGCCCCGGTTGAATTTGATACCGTAAAACTTTGATACCGTATACTTTAGTCCCCGGTTGACTTTGATACCGTAAAACTTTGATACCGTATACTTTAGTCCCCGGTTGACTTTGATACCGTAAAACTTTGATACCGCATACTTTAGCCCCGGTTGACATTGGTACCGTAAAACTTTGGTACCGTATACTTTAGCCCCGGTTGACATTGGTACCGTAAAACTTTGATACCGCATACTTTAGACCCCGGTTGACTTTGGTACCGTAAAACTTTGGTACCCGGTTGACTTTGGTACCATAAAGACCTCGGTTCAATCTTCAGCAATTGAAGTTCTGCTCAGTTAAAGATCATGGTAAGTTTCTTAACCCTTTGACTTACACAGATGCCTGGAGGCATCGTAAAATATGGTACTCAGTTAAAAAATCAAATCTTCCTTAA